>CM019072.1:11771831-11953875 GCA_009667805.1 Leptobrachium leishanense | reverse complement strand
TACATGGACTAGCCTCCCAGTGGGGGCAGTAACAGTGATATAGAAAAGGTAGTAGATACGCAGGAGCAGTCTGTGTGTTGCTTTGCCTTTCTAGGAGTGTTTAACTCCTATGGAGTTCCGCTACAGTGTCTTTGTCTGTGTCTGTTCCTGTCATTATCTCTCTGTGTCTTTCTTTGTACCTGCCAGAGTGTCTGTGTGAATGTCTTTTAGTGTCTTGTAGTTGTTGTGACATGCACCACTTTGGACTTGAAGTACATGGGCCTAGAATTGTATTTGGGAGGTGTGAACCTGATGTTTTAGATTGTTTTCCTTTGTTAAAGTCACCCTGCGTCTACAATTATAGATGCAGGGTGTTTGTGTGTTCTGTGTACCTTCTCTCTGTATAGTGCAGATCGCTGCATTAGTACCTGCTCTCTCTATTGTGTATGTTCTCTCTATAAGAAATTCCTTTTGTTTTACCGGCTTTCTCCCTTCCCCTCCTAGGAAATCCCATTGTCCATTGTTTGAAGGTCCTGTGCGGTTATTTGATTTGTGATGTTATCTGTTTGGGTGTATGCATGAAGGGGGTTATTCTTGCCTGTGTAATAGTCAGTCTCCATTTTGGGTTGAAACTGCAAGGATCTCCTGTGCATTATTGTCTGCGTTCTGGACCAGAAGCGGTACTTCTGTGGAATACTGACTTCAAAGGGAGCATTCTGCACGTGGACAGAAACCCCCACGTTACAGCTATCTTCATGCCGGTGTCTTTTAGTGTCTGTGTGTCTTTCAGCGTTTGTGCCTCTGTCGGTATTCGTGTGTGTCTGTGCATTTTGTTAGCATCACTGTGTGTGTTTGTGTGTCTCTGACAGTCAGTGTGTTTGTCGTTGTGTGTCTGTATCTTTGGGAGTGCCTCTGAGTGTCTGGCAGTGTCTCATGTTGGTGTAAGAGTTTGACGTTTATTATTTACCATTTCTGTTTGTTATGTAATAATTATACTTATTTGCACATAAAAGCGTGATATCTTTGCACAATATCAAACAGACCAAGTGTGTGTGGGGTGTGGTGTTATATTGTGAGAGGTTTAGGAGGAGGGTGCTCAGAGAGAAGATGTCTTCACCCAGGCCAGGACACATATAGGCTAGGGCTGTGCAATTAATTGCAATCGCAATCGAATCGCGATTTCCGACCATGCAATTAATAAATCGCATAAGGCTGCAATTTTTCGGCTCCCTGTTAACTTCCGGCTTCATGGTGCTTTGGGCGCTCGCAGGGGGAACCACGTGATGAGCCACGTTCTCGCGACTCGTCACATGGTTCCCCCAGCCGAGCGCCCAAGCTCCATGCCGCCAGAAGTTAACAGGGAGCCGAACATGTGGCGCACAGAGGTGAGCTGGGCAGTATATCCATGAGCTGGGGCAGTATCCACGTGCTGGGGCAGTATATCCATGAGCTGGGGCAGTATATCCATGAGCTGGGGCAGTATATCCATGAGCTGGGGCAGTATATCCATGTGCTGGGGCAGTATATCCATGTGCTGGGGCAGTATATCCATGTGCTGGGGCAGTATATCCATGAGCTGGGGCAGTATTTCCATGAGCCTGGGGCAGTATATCCATGTGCTGGGGTAGTATATCCATGTGCTGGGGCAGTATATCCATGTGCTGGGGCAGTATATCCATGAGCTGGGGCAGTATATCCATGAGCTGGGGCAGTATTCCATGTGCTGGGGCAGTATATCCATGTGCTGGGGCAGTATATCCATGTGCTGGGGCAGTATATCATGTGCTGGGGCAGCGTTTCCATGTGCTGGGGCAGCGTTTCCATGTGCTGGGGCAGTATATCCATGTGCTGGGGCAGTATATCCATGAGCTGGGGCAGTATTTCCATGTGCTGGGGCAGTATTTCCATGTGCTGGGGCAGTATATCCATGTGCTGGGGCAGTGTTTCCATGTGCTGGGGCAGTGTTTCCATGTGCTGGGGCAGTGTTTCCATGTGCTGGGGCAGCGTTTCCATGTGCTGGGGCAGCGTTTCCATGTGCTGGGGCAGTATATCCATGTGCTGGGGCAGTATTTCCATGTGCTGGGGCAGTATATCCATGTGCTGGGCAGTATTTCCATGTGCTGGGGCAGTATATCCATGTGCTGATACTGAATTCATTTAGAATGTATGTAGCATGTTTGAAAAAGCAAAAACAATTGGCTAAATCGCAAATAAAATCGCAATCGCAATATTCATTCAAGAAATCGCAATATGATTATTTTGTCAATATTGCACAGCCCTAATATAGGCCTGTCCTGATACCTACAAGGCTAAATTCCCATTACGAGGGCCGTCAGCACATTTGATTCAATTTCCCTTATTTATTGTTGATTTGCTTTGTTTTCCCAGTTGTACAGCACCATAGCGCAGGTGGGTATTAATCAGAAGCGTCACAATCAGCTGGTAATCTTAGGGGCCAATGAAAGATCACAAAAACAAAATACAGTGTATATTAAATAATTGTTTATACAGTGATTAAAAATCTCCAGAAGGACCTTCTGACAATGGTACATGGTGATTGGTTATTAGTGGGAGCATCACTTCATGGGACACTCAGGGATTTTTCGGATGAGGCCAGGACGTTTCAGCCTCATCATATCCCAGGCGTTACATTAGATGGAGACGGTGCTTCTCGGTGGCTCTTTAAGTCGTACGACTGATGCTTATTTTATCAAGGTCTCCCAACAAACAGATGATGCTTGAAAGAAGATTTCGTCGGCTGCTGATGACAGACGGAGCCCTGGAGATCCTGCCAATCACACCAGCCGCAGACTGCAGAGGTGACGAGTGATGTAGACAGAACGACAGGCGAGTTTAGCAGATCATTTACAAGAAGGTCAGAGCCAAAACACAAATAAACACGGTAGGTGTGATGTGCTAAAACCAGAGGATGGTACAAGAGCTGCCATGGAATGATGCCGTCACGCATTTTATGTGATGCCATCTGTGCCCGGGCTCCAATACAGGTCGCTCGAGGCAGAGAAAGCCGTCATCAATAACTGCTATTATTATATACAATATACCCTGCCCGGCCAAAATAAAAGTCACACACTGTAATATTTGGTTGTGTCGCCTCTTTATGTGATCGCGTCACGCATTCGCCGTGGCATCGTTTCGATAAGCTCATGCAATGTCACGTCATTTATTTGCATCTAGAGTGGCATTAATTTGTGGCCAAGAGTTTTAGCATTAGAGCCCCCGGCCTCGCGTATTAGGCATGACCCCTCTATTTCTGGTATAGCTACCCCGGATGGGGTCCACAAACTGGCGCTGTTCGCTGATGATATTTTGGTATTTCTGACCTCTCCAGACACCTCCTTACCCTCTTTAATTAATTTACTTGACTCCTACGGCCAGGTTTCCTACTATAAAAATAATGTGAGCAAGACACAAGCGCTACCCTTGCACATAGCTAACCCCTCCCTATCTTTGCTGCAAACCCTGTACCCCTTCGAATGGAGAACGACCTCTTTAAAATATTTAGGAATTTCACTTACTAAATCCAGGGGTTCTATTCTTAAGCAAAATTATACCCCCCTCCTGACCGCTATCTCATCCCAGCTGACATCCTGCACTCTTTGGAGGTTTCCTGGATGGGTCGCATGGCGGCCCTGAAGAGGTGTGTTCTGCCCCAGATTCTTTATTTTTTTTAGAAACATAGAAAAATGTGGGCAGATAAGAACCTTTCGGCCCATCTAGTCTGCCCAATTACATGGATACTTTACCTGGATTTATCTTTTGTTTAGGATAGCCTTATGCCTATCCCATGCTTGCTTAAATTCAATCACTGTTTTGACCTCTACCACTTCTACTGGAAGGCTGTTCAATGTATCCACCACCCGCTCAGTAAAATAATGCTTCCTGATGTTACTTTTAAACCTTTGCCCCTCTAATCTAAGACTATGTCCTCTTGTTTTGCTACTTTGTTTCCTTTTAAATATACTCCCTTCCTCTACCTTGTGGATTCCCTTTACGTATTTAAATGTTTCTATCATATCTCCTCTGTCTCGTCTTTTTTCCAAGCTGTACATGTTAAGATCATTAAGCCTTTCTTGGTAACTTTTCTCCTTCAAGCCGTACACCATTTTAGTAGCCCTTCTCTGAACTCTCTCTAAGATGTCTATATCCTTCTGGAGATACGGTCTCCAGTACTGCACACAGTACTCCAAGTGAGGTCTCACCAGTGCTCTGTACAGTGGCATGAGCACTTCCCTTTCCCTACTGCTAATACCTCTCCCTACACAACCAGGCATTCTGCCAGCATTTCCAAGCATTCTGCTAGCATTTCCTGCTTTTAAATATCCCAGTTTTTATACCGGCACACATGTTACTTCGTATACAAAAGATGCTTTATGCACACATCTGGAAGGGGAAACCACCGCGCATCTCGGCCTCCACGGTCACCGCGCCTAGGCGTAGGGGGGCTTGGTTTTTTTGAATATCACTGCGTACTACAAAGCGGCGATATTAGCACAACTTCTATCCTCTATGCACCAGCGGGAAACCCCGTTATGGCTTCTCATGGAGAATGCCTATACTACCCCCTTCCGCGTACATGATTTGATGTGGTTTGTAACACTCCCGCTTTGTAAACTTGGCGGTATTCTGCCTTCGACCTCGCTTTCTCGCACCTCATGGCGACAATGGGGTAGACCGTTGCTACGACCTTTCCCGTTGATAAGCATGGCTCCATTGCGTTTTCTCTGCCACACCGTCCAGATCACTGGTTTAAGATGGGTCTCACCCAAGTCCATCAACTTTTCACGCCCTTATCTATGAAAACATTCCCGGACCTAGTACAGGAATTTGCTATCCCCGCTAGCGACTGTTTTACTTATCTTCGAGTTAAACACGCCCTGACCCAACGAGGCTTATCGGCCTTTGCTACGGTATATCTTACGTCTTTTCATAAATTATGTCTGGGTAAGAAGGATACGAAAAAAACGCTGTCCCTATGCTATGATAGTCTGCTAACTGCACATCCTAATAAGAAATTGCCCTATATATCCCGATGGGATAAAGATCTGTCCATAACGACTTCCAGGCAGTGGCGTAGCGTGGGTTGTCAACGCCCGGGGCCAGCCAAGAATTGTGCGCCCCCCCCAACCTGTGGACACGTTATCGATATTGCCCCAGCTCATGGATATGCCCCAGCACATGGATATGCCCCAGCTCATGGATTTGCCTCAGCACATGGATTTGCCCCAGCACATGGATTTGCCCCAGCACATGGATATGCCCCAGCACATGGATTTGCCCCAGCTCATGGATTTGCCCCAGCTCTCACCTGGATATTGCCCCAGCTCCGGATCCAGCAGGGGTTGAGGGGGCCCAGATGCCGGGCAGCGGGAGTGCCTGCCCGGTCCTGAACAGCGTGCGAGTCCGTCCTGTTGAAGGGGAGGCGGCTGCGTGCGTGCGTGCGTGGGTCACGCGGTCCAGCCAGTCAGGTGGTACAGAGACTCAGTACCACCTGATTAGACGGACCACGTGACCTGCGCCTGCACGCAGCCGCTTCCCCTTCAACAGGACGGACTCACTGTTTAGGACCGGGCAGGCACTCCCGCTGCCCGGCATCTGGGTCCCCTCAACCCGCGGGCCCTTGGGCGGCGCCCGAGGGCCCGGCGGGTCAGTCCGGGCCACAAGTTTTAGGGGCGCAAATTTCTTTTGAAATTATGCGCCCTAAGAAAACTGCACCCGGGGCCACGGCCCCCCTGCCCCCCCACGCTACGCCACTGCTTCCAGGGACGACTGGTACTATGCCACTGTTTATAAATACACCAGGAGTAGTAATTTGCGGGAATCACACCTTAAAATTTTGTACAGATGGTATCTGACCCCGAATCGTCTAGCTCACATACCCGGATATTCCGGAATGTGTTGGTGTTGTGGTGCAGATATCGGATCTCTTCTCCATGTATTTTGGCACTGCCCACTTATTGCTACCTACTGGGATAAGGTGTGTAGATTGTACTGGCCTGACCATACCTTTATGTCCTAAACAGTATTTACTACATATGCTACCCATTAACATACAATTACAGCATAGAGGTATCATTTCGATTGTACTCAGTGTGGCCAAATCTACCATTGCACGCCATTGGCTCTCCAAGGTTAGTCCTTCTATGAAGGAGGTTATGTCATCATTAGAGGATGTGTATCATTAGGAGGAAATGTATCACACGGATGCAAACTCTCTTGCCTCTTGACATGATGTGTGGGAGGGATGGAAGATTTTTGTCTCCTCTGGGAAATTGATTTAAAGATATGTTGATCTGAGGGTCTTGATGAGCATTCTTTTTCTTTATTGTCGGTCTATTTTATTTTTCTTCTTTTTCTCTCTTACAGCTTTAGTAGATTTTTGTATGTGGATTGTAACTCTGCTGCACTTTAGTTTTTACAAAATGAAAATGTTTGGTTCACACCTCTTTACAACACTTGATACGTTACTTGTCAGATCCCCTACTACCTATAGGGCCCTGCGTGGCGCCTTTACTCCTATTGGTGTTATGTGCCTTATTTCTGGCAAGCTGTATGTTTATATGTGAACTTCTTTAATAAAAATTTATGCATAATTTGTGGCCCAGATCTTGTGTTGATGATGGGAGAGTCGCGGCGCTGCGTAAAGTCTTCTCCAGCACATTATCCCAAAGATTAACCTCAATGGGGTTAAGGTCTGGACTGTGCGGTGGCCAATCCATGTGTGGAAATGATGTCTCGTGCTCCCTGAACCACTCTTGCACAATTTGAGCCCGATGAATCCTGGCATTGCCATCTTGGAATATGCCCACTGTGCCATCAGGGGAGAAAAAACCCATTGATGGAAAAACCTGCTCATTCAGTATATTCAGGGAGTCACATGACCTCTTTTTCTGGGCTCGTAATTTGACGAACCCAGACCTGACCGACTGAAGCCATCCCAGATCATAACAGGCTGGTACGGCAGGTGATGTTTTGTTTTTTTGCCAGGAAGTTTACTATGTCAATATTGAGGTTACCACCAACACAATGACAACGCTTGAAGATTTGCTCTGTCAAGCTCTAACCTTCTCTGTATCACAGAGCTCCTCAGCAATAAAACTCACAGTAATGTGCAGTGTGTATGAGCGTATCATAAAGCTCCTCAGCAATAAAACTCACAGTAATGTGCAGTGTGTATGAGCGTATCATAAAGCTCCACAGCAATAAAACTCACAGTAATGTGCAGTGTGTATGAGCGTATCATAAAGCTCCACAGCAATAAAACTCACAGTAATGTGCGGTGTGTATGAGCGTATCATAAAGCTCCACAGCAATAAAACTCACAGTAATGTGCAGTGTGTATAAGCATATCACAGAGCTCCACAGCAATAAAACTCACAGTAATGTGCGGTGGGTATGAGAATCAAAAGCTCCACAGCAATAAAACTCACAGTAATGTGGGGTGTGTATGAGCGTCTCACAGAGCTGCACAGCAATAAAACTCACAGTAACATGTGGTGTGTATGAGTACCATACACCCAAGAGTTTATTCACAAAACTGAAACATAGAAAAATGTGGGCAGATAAGAACCTTTCGGCCCATCTAGTCTGCCCAATTACATGGATACTTTACCTGGATTTATCTTTTATTTAGGATAGCCTTATGCCTATCCCATGCTTGATTAAATTCAATTACTGTTTTGGCCTCTACCACTTCTACTGGAAGGCTGATCCATGTATCCACCACCCTCTCAGTAAAATAATGCTTCCTGATGTTACTTTTAAACCTTTGCCCCTCTAATCTAAGACTATGTCCTCTTGTTTTGCTACTTTGTTTCCGTTTAAATATACTCCCTTCCTCTACCTTGTGGATTCCCTTTACGTATTTAAATGTTTCTATCATATCTCCTCTGTCTCGTCTTTTTTCCAAGCTGTACATGTTAAGATCATTAAGCCTTTCCTGGTAACTTTTCTCCTTCAAGCCGTACACCATTTTAGTAGCCCTTCTCTGAACTCTCTCTAAGATGTCTATATCCTTCTGGAGATACAGTCTCCAGTACTGCACACAGTACTCCAAGTGAGGTCTCACCAGTGCTCTGTACAGTGGCATGAGCACTTCCCTTTTCCTACTGCTAATACAGGCTCTCCCTACACAACCAAGCATTCTGCCAGCATTTCCAAGCATTCTGCCAGCATTTCCTGCTGCTCTATTACATTGACTACTTACCCTTAGATCCTCTGAAATAATGACCCCTAAATCCCAACCCTCAGATGTATCAAATATTCTATATTCAGCCCTTGGGTTTTTACGTCCCAGGTGCATTATCTTGCACTTATCCACATTAAAACTCAATTGCCACAGCTCCCACCATTTTTTTAGTTTACCTAAATCATTTGTCATTTGGCTGATCCCTCCAGGAACGTCAACCCTGTTGCAAATCTTTGTGTCATCAGCAAAAAAACATACTTTTCCATTAATACCTTCTGCAATATCACTAATAAAAATATTAAATAGAATGGGTCCAAGTACTTACATATTAAAGAGAATGGGTCCAAGTACTGACCCCTGAGGTACCCCACTGGTAACAAGACCGTGCGCCGAATAAACTCCATTTACCACAACCCTCTGTTGCCTGTCACTCAGCCACTGCCTAATCCATTCAACAATATTGGAATCCAAGCTCAAAGATTGCAATTTATTGATAAGCCTTCTATGCGGAACAGTATCAAAAGCCTTACTGAAATCTAAATAAGCAATGTCTACTGCACCACCTGTGTGGTTATTAACAGAGAAATATAAATGTACATTATAAGCTATTATTTTTTAGAAAGTATTTTACCAGGAAGGATACATTGAGATTTTACAGAAAATAATATTCTCCTGTTATTCCAGATTTAGAGCATGATCCCTTATAATTGCATTCTAAGACAGGGCCCATGTACATAGACATTAATGCATATTGTTGTTTGTATATACATGTTATCTTGGATATTCCACACTCCATCCCTACTTCAATAGACCTTTGTGTAAGTCAGAATGTTTTTTTGTTTTTTTTAAGGGGGGATTCAGGAGACCTGTTTCAACATACATTGCTACATAGTATCTGTTGAAGCCGAGGCCTCCCAGGATGATGGGCTCCTTTATTAATGTTTATAGACGTGCGATCATTTAACTCGGCCTCGCTTGTTGTGACTACAGTTTAACAGTGACAGCTGATCAATTAAGACAAGTCCATGTTGTTAAAGTTTGATGTGTCTCCACTCCAGTGTGTTTGTGAGCATGTACACACACACATATATAAACACGCATATATATATACACACACTCACTCCATCATCCCAGGGGATCTCTCAATGCACTCTCCAAACAGCTGAACACGTCCCAGAAACATTTTAACAACAGTAACGGCTGCGCTTTGGAAATCACCATATAGTCTTATTGGGCACATCAGACCTGGGACTGACCGAGCCGCAATAAATGCACCGAGCCGCAATGAATGCACCGAGACGCAATGAATGCACCGAGAAGCAATAAACGCACCGAGACGCAATAAACGCACCGAGGCGCAATGAATGCACCGAGACGCAATAAACACACCGAGGTGCAATGAATGCACCGAGACGCAATGAATGCACCGAGACGCAATGAATGCACCGAGACGCAATAAACGCACCGAGACGCAATAAATGTACTGAAGCGCAATAAACGCACCGAGACGCAATAAAAGCGTTGTGCAGGTGTGCGGAGATGAGGAGCGCAGGCATGCGGAGATGAGGAGCGCAGACGTGTGGAGATGAGGATTGCAGAGATGAGGAGCGCAGGGGTACAGAGCCGCTGCTGGGACAGGTTTTTGATATGCATACTAGCAGGGTGACGGCTGCTGACAGGCAGGATTAATTGCCTATTAAGAGAGGTGCTAATGCCGCTGACATTTGTTCCCCAGTTGCTGTCTGCTTGCAGATGTTACTACAGGTCTGGGATAAACCCAGAGATTCCTCTACATGCGAGGAGCTGATAAAATGCAGAGCACCCCCAAACCCAGGGCTTTACATTGCAATTACCTGGACTTCACAAATAAATGATGGAGCCAGAATATGAAGGACTATATGTATCTATCCATCAACACATCCATCCATCTCTATACCTAACTATCGGTCCTCCGAGTCAACCCTCTACCCATCTGTTTATCTATCCATCCAAGGAGCCTTTCATCCATCCATATGTATCTTTCTATTCCTCTACCTTATCCATCTCCCTTTATCTAGCCATCTATCTACCTATATACTTAATTATCCATCTTTATTCATCTACCTATCCATCATTCCTTCCTTGGATCTATCCCTCCCGCTATCCACCCACCCCTCCCTCTATCCACCCATCTATCCCTCCCTCTATCCACCCATCTATCCCTCCCTCTATCCATCCCTCTATCCACCCACCCACCCCTCCCTCTATCCATCCATCTATCCCTCCCTCTATCCATCCATCCATCCCTCCCTCTATCCCCCCACCCACCCCTCCCTCTATCCATCCATCTATCCCTCCCTCTATCCACCCACCCACCCCTCCCTCTATCCATCCACCTATCCCTCCCTTTATCCATCCACCTATCCCTCCCTCTATCCATCCACCCACCCACCCCTCCTCTATCCATCCATCTATCCCTCCCTCTATCCACCCACCACCCCTCCCTCTATCCATCCATCTATCCCTCCCTCTATCCATCCATCTATCCATCTCTCCCTCTATCCATCTCTCCCTCTATCTATCTCTCCCTCTATCTATCTCTCCCTCTATCCATCCCTTTATATATCCATCTTCCTATCCACCTATCATGAGACCATCATTCCGTCCATCTAGCCCTCCATATTTAGAGCTTTCTATTTGCCCCCTTTATCTACCCATCTATCATTCCATCCATCATCCCTTCCTTCTATCTACCTCTTCCTCCATCTTTCCATCATTCCTTCATTCTCTCTCTCTATCCATCTCTTTATCTATCCTCGATCTACTTACATATCCTTTCCTTCCTTCTACCTATCTATCCATCTCTTTACCTATCCTTTATCTACTTACATATCTATCTATCCAATAGGTTTCCATCTATCTAGCCACCTTTCCTTCCATCTCTAACTATCCCTCTATCCATATCTATCCTCCATCTATCCTCCCATCTGTCCATCCATCTACCTATATTTTATTATAATTTATACAGCACCAACAGTTTCCGCATCACTTTACAATAATGGGGTATTAAGTTGTTGACTAAACATTTAAGCAGAGACCAGAGCTGTGGAGGTCCATGCTCAGGTGGGCTTACAATCTAGAGGAATTGCAGGATAACAAGATGCATAACTTATTTAATGGCCAAGATCATCAGCTCTAACGATACAGAACTAAATATTCCATGATGCTCATCACGGAACTTACAATTGTCAAGTATCAAGGATGTAAACCTCATGTGACCAGGACATAATGATTAAAAATATTGTATAAAACGCCCTTCGGGCTGTGAATAAGAGTATACATATGTATATGAATTCCGTGTTTAGATTTGCTGCCCATCCAAGATATCTCATTATTATAAGCAAATATCCCAAAAATCCCAAAGCACTTCCGGTCCCGAGCATTTTGGATAAAGGATGCTCAGCCTTCATCATATACAGTATAAAGCCACCAGATGGCACTACGTGCTTCAGCATTACTAGCAGATACGCTGTCCATTTAATCATTTACCACTTTATCCAAAAATGGACTTTGATGTAATATGTCAAAAGGAATCAGCATATACTTCACTTAAGATCTGAAGTTAGCTCATCTGGTAGAAGGCCGCCTCGAGGTCCCTAACCTCCAAAAATGTTTACATACCCGTCAGTATCTGTAACCCGATTGGCTGTAAAGAACCCAAAAAGTCTTCAGCAACAAAATAACAAAGAATCTGATGTAACCTGCAGAGTGCACAAAGTATCTCAATATGCGCCACATTACATAATACTAATTACTGCAGTGAAATAAAGAAGCGCATCGAGGCCAGGAGCCACAGAATACATTATGTCATTCCCTTTGTTCACTGTAAACACTTGTCTTACTTGAAGGTAACAATGTATCTGTGTTTAACATAGGGAACTGATACAGGGTGAAAACACTCTCTGCTGCCAAGTACTGTGAGTTTATTCAGCACACGGGGTATTGTTTACAAAACACTAATCTTACGTTTATATAAAAAAAGAAAAAAAAGAAAAGTAGTTTTTCTTTGGAATATCCGTATCTTAAAAAAAATAATAATATATGCACACAACCAGTTGAATGTTGTAATTATATATTATTCTTTATTTATGAAGTGCCAGCATATTCCGCAACGCTGTACAGTGGGCACAACATAGACAGGGTTACAATACATTGAACAACATTTTACAAACCAGTACAGGAGGAAACGAGGCCCTATTCCCTTGGGAATTTACAATCTAGAAGGGTTGGGGGTGGAAACAGGAGGAGAGGACTGCAAGGTGAGAGCGACGGACTGCAAGGTGGGTGTTATAGCTGACTATACTAAACCTGTGCTATCACTTTAACTAGTGGCTCCGCCCAGGATGACACAGGTCAGAGGGCACGGCAGCCATCTTCAGGGTCTGTTAGTGTGATGCAGTTATGAAGGCAGATGCATGATCCTGTGTTCCTGTAGTTATCCAAGCCTGTATATAACAGTAAGTGTCCTGCAATAAAGCAATGGTGAACCTGACAGCCCAGCCTCATATCTGAACAAGCAGAGATCATAACAGTGGGAGCGACGGACTGCAAGGTGGGAGCGACGGACTGCAAGGTGAGAGCGACGGACTGCAAGGTGAGAGCGACGGACTGCAAGGTGGGAGCGACGGACTGCAAGGTGGGAGCGACGGACTGCAAGGTGAGAGCGACGGACTGCAAGGTGAGAGCGACGGACTGCAAGGTGAGAGCGACGGACTGCAAGGTGAGAGCGACGGACTGCAAGGTTAGAGTGAAGGGCTGCAAAGAGAGCGACGGACTGCAAAGTTAGAGTGACGGGCTGCACGGCGAGAGTGACGGGCTGCAAGGGGAGAGTGATGGGCTGCAAGGTGAGAGTGACGGGCTGCAAGGTGAGAGTGACGGGCTGCAAGGTGAGAGTGACGGGCTGCAAGGTGAGAGCGACGGACTGCAAGGTTAGAGTGATGGACTGCAAGGTGAGAATTCTGGAGTGCAAGGTGGGAGTGATGGACTGCAAGGTTAGCGTGACGGACTGCAAGGTTAGCGTGACGGACTGCAAGGTTAGCGTGACGGACTGCAAGGTTAGCGTGACGGACTGCAAGGTTAGAGTGAAGGACTGCAAGGTGAGAGCGACGGACTGCAAGGTGAGAGCGACGGACTGCAAGGTTAGAGTGATGGACTGCAAGGTGAGAATTCTGGACTGCAAGGTGGGAGTGACAGACTGCAAGGTGAGAGCGACAGACTGCAAGGTGAGAGCGACGGACTGCAAGGTGAGAGCGACGGACTGCAAGGTTAGAGCGACAGACTGCAAGGTGAGAGCTACAGACTGCAAGGTGAGAGCGACAGACTGCAAGGTAAGAGCGACAGACTGCAAGGTGAGAGCGACGGACTGCAAGGTGAGAGCGACGGACTGCAAGGTGAGAGTGACGGCTGCAAGGTGAGAGTGAAGGACTGCAAGGTGAGAGTGACGGACTGCAAGGTGAGAGTGACGGGCTGCAAGGTGAGAGTGACGGACTGCAAGGTGAGAGTGACGGACTGCAAGGTGAGAGTGACGGACTGCAAGGTGAGAATGACGGACTGCAAGGTGAGAGTGATGGACTGCAAGGTGAGAGTGATGGACTGCAAATGTTTTTAAAACCCCATTTAAAGCCTTTTATAATTTAGAAATACAGTTTGAATGTTCCATATGTGAAATGCTCTGGACCAGGAGTGTTGTGGATTTAGATTTTTTTCTTATTTAGGGGTTTTTGTAATATTTGCATATAATAATGTGATATCTTGAGGATGGGACCCAGACACACAATTTATATTTCATACACACCTTATTTCACTCTCAGCCTTAAGGCGTTTTATAGTATATTTCAATTATTTTGAGAGCGTGAGAGCGCTCAGTTCAGCACCTCATCTTTATATTTTTCATGTGTGTGTGTATATATATACATATATATATTACGGGTAAAGCCCAAAGTGCGGTTAATCCTAGGATTACCCGAGTAATCCTGACAATACCCAAAACGGCTGGGTAATGCTGCAAAAAAATGAAAATTTCGGACTTTACCCGGGTAATTTTAGGACTAACCAACTGCCCTTGGGTAACGGTCTGGAAGAGCTGAAAAATCCGCACTTTACCCGGATAATGTGTAAATCTGAAGCTTCATCTGGGTAATCTGAGGACTATCCACAGCTTCACCTGGGTAATCTGCAGAGCATCCAACCCCGCTTGGGTAACAGTGAATTTTGCTATTATCTATCAATATTATCAACAAAAATGGCAAAAGACAAACATTAAAATGTATTGCGGATATAATGAATATACAGAGTAACAGGATATGTTTCTTACATGAATGTGAAAGAGTTACATGATCTTTATTATGTGTCATATGTGCTAATATATCGTTTATAAAACATAATAACCATCAGGTTACTCTTTATATTATATCTTTATCTTCATAAATTTATTTTCAGACAATTAATGCACAGTTACATGACGGTTATTTAGTGCGGTTTGTGACTGTGGATACAAACTCATTAAAAATAACAAAAAACACAATTTTGTTATCGGTCAGATACAGTTTGCAGCTTTATCCGGGTAATCCTCGGAATTCAGTCAACTGTAACCTGCTGAAAACCCAAGAAAAGAGGAGAACCCAGAGGCGATTGGATATTTTGCAGATTACCCGGATAAAGTGCGATGTTTCTTTACACATCACACTTTATCCAACAACACTAGGGTAATGTGCGAATTACCCGGTTAAAACACAGCAGAAAATCGGAGTACCCAGAGGCCTCTGGATACTTTGCAGATTACCCGGGTAAAGTCTGGAATTTAATTTCACTTCGGACTTTTGCTAATGAGGCCTGGGTAATGTCAGGATTACCCGGGTAATCCTAGGAGTAACCGCACTTCGGGCTTTACCCGTAACATATATATATATATATATATATATGAGAGAATTTAGAGAAAACCGTTGAAAGAGCACAAGCTATACAGAAGCAGAGGTGGAGAATAAGGTATTATTTAGCCATAATGCAGGTCATTGTGATGTGTCTGATGGATGAAAGGATATCACTATGTCTTATGAGCACATTGATTTATGGAGATGGCATCTTCAGGCATTGGAAATCCTGGATATGGATACACTCCCAAAAAATGTATACACTAAATCCTGGTGGACTTGTATGATGTGGATATAATAAGGCAATGTGTGATGTGTGAAATCTCTCCCTTCCCACCCTAGAACATTGGGGGTGTATGGCGTGCCAGGCAGGGGTAGGGTAGCACTTCCAGTTGGGAACATGTTGCGTCCTTTTTAGGGCGGTTCATGCACCATGGTTCCCATCTGGCTCTCAGCCAGGAATATGACATTCATGGAAAACAACAACTTCGACTGGATCACTGGTGGAAACCATGTGAAAATCTACACTAAATCTACTTCAATGGAAATCCCATTTAACCAAACGCTGACAGCTACGCTAGGCAACTACGGCAGAAACTGATGTGGAAAGAACGGTGAAAATACAGAGATCTAGGCTTGTTCTGATCCAAGTTGTTTGGTATTTGAGAACTGTCGATATTGAGTCCCAATCCAATTCCGCATGACCAGCCGGACCACTTGCGGTGGCATCTTCAGATTACGGAACAGGCAAGGAAGACGCTGTAATGAGCGCAGAGATCATTGGGGTCCAGCACGGAGACTCGTAGCATCTTCCCTGCCTCCTCATGACGAGCTTGCAGGCAGAAAAGATGTTGCCAGTCATTGCTGAGGCTGTAGGTCTCCAGTTGGGTGGCTGAGAATCTCACTGCCCAGCAGGTCAAAGATTCAGGGAACAGATCGGTTTGAAAAGCTGAGATCTGTTCTCCAAAAATTGCCACAACTGGGTCTTGATCCTATGGATCAGATCAGGACATCCCTACAGTAAACTACAGTGGCAGCTCCCTAAACAGTGTCTTCACTGGTGTTTGTTCGTTCTTGCGCCAACGCAATTCACGGACGTTAATAAAACAGAGAAATAAGTGTGCTTCATAAATAACCCTTGATGACGGAGTATTTTACAGGACACAAGTTCATGTCCTGTAGTACAGAGATCTACACTAAACATGCAAAACCACCAAGAATTAAGGCTTGTAGGAATGTGGATTTAAAATCCTCAAGCAAACATTAATAGTCCGCTCGGAATATTGGCAAAGGGCAAAAGCTGCGGACATCATACCAGGTCTTTGGGAAAAACCTATGTGGTCTTTTACTTTTGTACGTAAACTCTAACGACAAGATCCAAACTCTAGCAATAAGGTGAAGCTCTACCAACAGGTCCACGCTTTACCCACAGAGCCACGCTCTACCCACAGAGCCACGCTCTATCCACAGAGCCAAGCTCTACTCACAGAGCCACGCTCTACCCACAGAGCCACGCTCTACCCACAGAGCCACGCTCTACCCACAGAGCCACGCTCTACCCACAGAGCCACGCTCTATCCACAGAGCCAAGCTCTACTCACAGAGCCACGCTCTACTCACAGAGCCACGCTCTACCCACAGAGCCACGCTCTACCCACAGAGCCACGCTCTACCCACAGAGCCACGCTCTACCCACAGAGCCAAGCTCTACCCACAGAGCCAAGCTCTACTCACAGAGCCACGCTCTACCCACAGAGCCACGCTCTACCCACAGAGCCAAGCTCTACCCACAGAGCCACGCTCTAGTAGAGCCACGCTCTACCCACAGAGCCACACTCTACCCACAGAGCCACGCTCTACCCACAGAGCCAAGCTCTACCCACAGGACCAAGCAAAAAACCATAATAAAATAAGCTATGTGAACCTTTCCCACTATAGTCTTTAAAATGACCTTTTTTTAATCGTATTTATGCTGTACTCTTCAATTCTTAATTTTTTAACTTCTGCCCTGGCGAACGTCAGGGTCGATAAATAAGCTGATCCGTGCTGTGCAACGAGGATAAAAAAGGGCTTTGATTCCCTCAGACTGAGGCAGTGTGTGAAGATCTCCAAGTCTCACATCCGCTCCTCTATCTGTTGCCACAAGCCTGGCTTCACAGACCCAGAGTCCCGGACATTCGATTTCCCAGGAGGCCCGATTGGATCTTTTCAAAGCCTTAAGATCTGCTTCTATAAACAAGCCCTGGATACGGCGCTGATGGTGCTCGGGTTATTCATGTGCTATTTTGGTTTTAAGAGGGGAAAAAAAAAAAAGACTGCTTATTGCCTGAAAGGCACGCACAAAAATGTATATGTGCTTTGGAAATTATCCTCGCTCCCCCGGAGCCCAGATACACATCTTGTAGCGCACAGAGCCAAACTGGAAGCTCTTTCATTTGGAGGGAGGAATCGCGGTCACATTAAGGCTCGGGGACCTGATGAACTGGATGCCAATAAGCCACTGAGCTTAAACCATAATGAACGTCAGAGGGTCCGTCTTACTCCCTATACATACACATATCCAGGGGAAACCTGGCAGGATCTGGACTAGAACAAGCAGCAACTTGTGACAGAACCATTAACATTTTTGTATCGCTGATCCAAAATGCCAGAGCCCAGGAGTGTTTGGAGTTTGGATATTTTGGGATATTTGCATATGATAATGAGATATCTTGGGGACCCAAGTCTGAACATTAAATCCATTTATGTATCACCCCTTATACACAGCGTTTCATACAGGATTTGAATCATTCTGTCGCTGTCACATGAGGTCAGGGGTTTTCCACCATGTTGGCGTTTAAAAAGATTGTGTTTATTGGAAAATTTCAGAATTTGGGATGTCAGATAAGGGATACTGTACCTGTAATATATAAAAGCCGCGAAAACAAACAGGACACAACAAAACACTGAGCTTTGTACGGGGCTCTATAAAACGTGAGCTTTTCTTTAAAATCATTTGAGCAATCTTTAAAAAGTGATGCAGTTGCCTTGGAAACCAATGGATGGCTGCAGCTTCTTGACTTTGTTTCCTTGGTAACTGTTCCGCTGTTAAAACTTTCTCTCGTGTGCCAACGATCCTGTCCGCGGCTGTCAAACTCCGGCACACCAGATGTTGATGCCTACAGTTCTCAGAATTCAGCGCTATGGAACTTATCAGTGCTTTATAAA
The DNA here is from genome assembly GCA_009667805.1 of Leptobrachium leishanense. Lineage (NCBI taxonomy): Eukaryota > Metazoa > Chordata > Amphibia > Anura > Megophryidae > Leptobrachium > Leptobrachium leishanense. Next base: position 11,935,575 of record CM019072.1, on the reverse strand, counting down.
AACTTGTAACTATGACTTTGAATGCAACAGATAGCCAGAGATTCATGGGAGTTGTATTTCAGAATTATACAGAGGGCGGAGTTTGACAGCCCTGTTCTAGTCCATTGCCCTGGTCTTTTGGGTACAGATCCTCTGCTCTCCACAGAGAGGCATGAAGACTAACAAGACTTGTGGCCGGATTTGAAAGAAACGGAATTAGAACCCCATAAAATACTTTTAAAATAAACGGGGGATGGGATTGGGGGGTTATGGGTGTCTGGGTTACTTTTAAGAATAGCCCAGTGTTTTTTAAGAAACCTTCACAGACCCCACCACCTGCCCCCAATCAAGGGATTTGTCTTCTCCAGGCTTTCAGAGCTGGTCCCAGGCAGGATGAATGAAGCCGTGGGTTCCCCTGGCATTTCCTGTGCATTCTTCTGGCTGAGGGCCGGAGTGACAGAGTCTGCTTTCTGGCCTCGCACACGCCACTGAGAATCAATAGGCGGCATTAGCTCGCATTCAGCGCGCCTGTCTGCTGAAACACTGACGGTTGTTTAATGGATGTGGAAGAATTCCCCACTGAGGGCAGTGTTTCAGCAGACTATACAACGGACAAGAGGGATGAAAGATGTGCTTGTGTTTAATTACATGGCTTGGTGTAGGGCCTCTTAAGTGGCTTTTCACTGACTGTAACATATCGCCGTATGGTAACAGATCCCTCCACCACTAAATACCTATAGCCTGTCAAGGATCCACATACATAGAAGCTCTCAAAGATCCACATACCAAAACCCTTTCGAAAATTCACAAAACTATACCTTTCCTATTGTAAATCAACACAACAAAATTCTCTCAATGATACACATATACCTAAGCCTTGTTGTTGATCCACACACCTAAAACCTCTCAATGATACACATACCTAAACCATATTGGATTCACATACCTAAACACTATTGAAGATCCACACACCTAAAGTGTCTCAATGATACACATATACCTAAACCCTATTGAAGTTCCACACACCTAAAATCTCTCAATGATACACACATACAGTTGTGTTCAAAATTATTCAACCCCCAATGCTGTAAAGGGTTTTAGGGAATTTAGTGTACATTTGTAATTGTATTCAGAATGAAATCCTACAAGGACTTTTTAAAGAACCATATGCAACTAAAATGACATCAATTGGTTTTGTAATACAGTAGTAAATGTTTCTTTTGTGAATTCTTCATTGACACAATTATTCAACCCCTTAAAGACTACCACTCTGAAGAACAGAGGTTCATTCAAGTGTTTTCAATCAGGTATTGAAAACACCTGTGGATGTCACGGAGCAGCAATAAAGCATAATAAGCACCAATTAGGCAGCTTTAAAATGACTGTGATACTCAGCTCCTTCTAGACATTTACTGGTGTGGTTACAAACATGGGGAAGTCAAGAGAATGGTCCAGGAAGACAAGAGAAGAGGTGATTACTCTTCACAGGAAGGGCAATGGCTATAAGAAGATTGCAAAGATGTTAAACATACCAAGAGAGACCATAGGAAGCATCATTCGCAAATTCAAGGCAAAGGGCACTGTTGAAACGCTACCTGGTCGTGGCAGAAAGAAGATGCTGACTTCGACTGCTGTGCGCTACCTGAAGCGTAGAGTGGAGAAAAGTCCCCGTGTGACTGCTGAGGAACTGAGAAAAGATTTGTCAGATGTGGGTACTGAAGTTTCAGCTCAGACAATATGGCGCACACTGCGTAATGAAGGCCTCCATGCCAGAACTCCCAGGCGCACCCCCTTGCTGTCTCCAAAGAATAAGAAGAGTCGACTGCAGTATGCCAAAAGTAGGGATGCACCGATACCACTTTTTTAAGACCGAGTACGAGTACAGATACTTTTGTTCAAGTACTCACCGATACCAAGTACCGATACTTTAATTTTATGTCACGTGACGCTTTCCAATAAGAACAGACCTCATATAAAGCCCCCAGGTCTCATGGATAATGCCCCCCAGCTCATGGATAATGCCCCCCAGCTCATGGATATTGCCCCAGCTCATGGATTTTCCCCCCAGCTCATGGATACTGCCCCGCTCATGGATATTGCCCCCCAGCTCATGGATATGCCCCAGCTCATGGATATTGCCCCCCAGCTCATGGATATGCCCCAGCTCATGGATATTGCCCCCCAGCTCATGGATATGCCCCAGCTCATGGATATTGCCCCCCAGCTCATGGATATTCCCCAGCTCATGGATTTGCCCCCCAGCTCATGGATTTGCCCCCCCAGCTCATGGAATTGCCCCCCAGCTCATGGATAATGTGCCCCAGCTCATGGATATTGCCCCCCAGCTCATGGATATTGCCCCCCCAGCTCGTGGATATTGCCCCCAGCTCGTGGATACTGCCCCCCAGCACATGGATTTGCCCCCTTCCGCTCATACTTACCTTCCTTTAGCGACGCAGGGAAAGTCTTCGCGCGCGCGCGCTCCTTGGTAGGTCCCCAGCCGCGACCACGTGGGACCATTTGATCGCGGCTGGGGTCCTTCCAATGCGCGGAAACTTTCCCGGCAGGAAGGTAGGTAAGTATGAAGGAAGGTAAGTATGCTCTATCTGCATTCGGACAGGCCCTGCAGCTGCTCTCCTCACTTTGTTTATACTTACCTTCCTTAGCGGCGCCGGGAAAGTTCCCGCGCGTGCGTTCGTTGGAAGGACCCCAGCCGCGATCACATGGTCCCACGTGGTCGCGGCTGGGGACCTTCCAAGGAGCGAGCGCGCGCGCGAAGACTTTCCCGGCGTCGCCCAGGAAGGTAAGTATAAACAATGCGGAGAGCAGCTGCAGGGCCTGTCCGAATGCCGATAGAGCATTCGGACAGCCGCCGCAGCCCCTCGGATGCCGGCAAGCCGGCTCAATGCTGGCTTCCGGTATCGGAAAAAAATATCGGGGGTACTGCACGAGTACCAAGTACTCCTGCAGTTCCCGGTATCGGCACCGATATCGATACTAGTATCGGTATCGGTGCAACCCTAGCCAAAAGTCATGTGGACAAACCACAGAAGTTTTGGGATAGTGTTCTGTGGACTGATGAAACAAAATTAGAACTGTTTGGGCCCATGGATCAACGCTATGTTTGGAGGAGGAAGAACAAGGCCTATGAAGAAAATAACACCTTGCCTACTGTGAAGCATGGCGGGGGGTCAATCATGCTTTGGGGCTGTTTTGCTTCTGCAGGTACAGGGAAGCTTCAGCGTGTGCAAGGTACCATGAATTCTCTTCAGTACCAGGAGATATTGGATGACAATGTGATGCAGTCCGTCACAAACCTGAGGCTTGGGAGACGTTGGACCTTTCAACAGGACAATGATCCCAAGCATACCTCCAAGTCCACTAGAGCATGGTTGCAGATTAAAGGCTGGAACATTTTGGAGTGGCCATCGCAGTCACCTGACTTAAATCCGATTGAGAACCTCTGGTGGGACTTAAAGAAAGCAGTTGCAGTGCGCAAGCCTAAGAATGTGACTGAACTGGAGGCTTTTTCCCATGACGAATGGGCGAAGATACCCGTAGATCGCTGCAAGACACTTGTGTCAAGCTATGCTTCACGTTTAAAAGCTGTTATAACTGTAAAAGGATGTTGTACTAAGATTGAATGTCACTTGGGGGTTGAATAAAACTGATAATGATGTGAGCACAGAAAAGACATTTGTGGTTATTTCATTATAAATGTTATGTTATATTTGTCTGACCTACACGTGCCTCTTTGATTTAATTGTAAGCAAGATGACTGAATGATCAAAATCATGTCAAACTGGCCAAAACACTCAATTTCAGTGGGGGTTGAATAATTTTTAACAAAACATTTCAATGATACACATACTCAAACCCTACTGAATAGTCACATACCTAAACCTTAATGCAGATCCTCATACCTAAAACTTCTCAATGATACACATACCTGAACCCTATAAATAATCCGCAAACCTAGAGCTTTTCAAAAGATATACATAGCTCTCCCGACTCGACTATTGCAATAATCTCTTATCTGGCCTCCCTCTGTCCCGCCTCTCCCCCCTACAATCCATCCTGAACGCCTCCGCCAGGCTAATTCACCTCACCCGCCGCTCTGTCTCTGCCACTCCCCTCTGCGAGTCCCTTCACTGGCTCCCCATCCACTGCAGAATTAAGTTCAAAATCCTTATCCTTACCTACAAAACCCTCACTAACTCAGCTCCCCACTACCTGTCCTCACTAATCACCAAATACACCCCAGCTGCTCCCTAAGGTCAAACAGTGACCTGCGCCTAGCTGCTCCCCGCATCACCTCTTCCCATGATAGACTGCAGGATTTCTCACGCGCAGCCCCCACTCTCTGGAACGCTCTCCCTCGTACTGTCAGACTTTCCCCTAACTTCTCATCCTTCAAACGCTCCCTTAAAACGTTCCTATTTAGGGAAGCCTACCACACAAACTCACTGACGCAACCATCAATCACTCTCACCTTACAGTCCTCTCCTCCTGTTTCTAACCCCAACCCTCCCAGATTGTGAGTTCCTACGGGAATAGGGCCCTCATCTCCTCCTGTACTGTTTGTCAAATGTTGTTCAATGTATTGTAACCCTGTCTATACTGTTCTTATTGTACAGCGCTGCGGAATATGCTGGCGCTTTATAAATAAAGAATAATAATAATAATTAACCCTCTTCATAATCCACAAGCTTAAACCTTCTCAAAAGATAATACATACCTAAGACTCTTTCAAAGATGCACTTACCTAAACCCTCCAAAAGATCCACATAGACCCTCTGTAGTATCCAGATAAGTAAACACTCTCCATTATCCAAATACATAATAACTGTCAAAACAATACTCATACGTAAACAGGTTGTGTTATGAGAGTAAAACGTCACTTTGTGATACTTTCCCCTCCTTTGCTTTCTTCTAGGTAGTGGACAATACTGTGAGCTCAGGTATAAATCCCTGCATAGGCACATCCTCGGTGTTTAGAGCTCTACATATATGATCAAAGGGACACATTGTTTCACCAAGGAGTGAGATATCTCCTCTCATGGCTTTGCAGGTAGAGGGCACTACAGGTACACACTTACACATGAGATTAAGACAAATATTTGCAACCTATCAGGGCGACTTAGGTCAATAAAAATAGAATTTAGAACTCGACCAAAGTATATTGTTTACACAGAGCAATTTCTAACATTTATGATAGTTTAGAAATGTATTTCTGAGAGTGCAAAAGGCTCACAGACTAAGCAGATTTCTAGTAACGGCCATCGCTCCGAAATGGGGACACGAGCCCCACATGCTTATTAAATTATTATTTTATTTTCTCATTTTAACTTTTATATTCATAAAAAACCTCTTTAGATTTCCATTTGTTTTCTATGTGGGGCACCTGCGGAGTATCCTTCACTGGACATACCTATACACTCTCAAAGATCCACAAACATAAACCATTGTAAACATTTAGGGACCTAAAACAATTACATCTCTTTGGGAAAAGTAGCACTGAAAGAACCCAATAATGGCCCAAAGAGGAATTATTAAACCATGGGGCGATGTCTCGCATGGAACACTCATTAAAGTTTGAGAAGACTCACAAGGATACAGTGTTTCTACACGGCATAACCCAAAATTACAACATAGTGTAAGATATTACACAAGTGAGCATTGCATTGTAAATGGGAACGTGGCTTTTTATTATTATTATTATCGTCATCATTTATATAGCGCCAACAGTTATCGCAGCGCTTTTCAATAGGGATGTGCATTCGTTTAGGAACAATTTGGATTTTGTAACGAAATTTGATAATTCGTAGTTCGGAAGTACTTTCCGAATAACGAATCGATATGAATTCAAAACGAAACGGTATAGAACAAATTTATTTTGTCTTACACTGTCATCATAAAAGAAAAAATTGAATAATGGATATCAACTATTGAATCTGAAATGATCAAATTGATATCAACTTTCGAATTGATATTAACTTAAAATACAAGTAATAGTCAGCAAAGGACTTTATGAAACAAATTTGTTTCACGGTTTAATTTTACTCAAATACTAAATCCGTGAGAGCTTAAAATTTAACCCTAGCTTTTCTTTTAACAGCAAAATTTGATTAATTGGGGTTTTATTTAGTGATCCAAAATTCGAATTGATATCAACTATCGAATTGATATATGAAATTCGAATCAATTCGAGAATTTCAAAATCGAAACAAAACGTGAAACGAAATTAGTTACGAAATTCCGAAAACAAAATTATTTAAAAACGTAGCGAAATGAAACAAAACTAATTTTTCAGCCATGCACATCCCTACTTTTCATGGTGGCCACATCCATAAAACTTCAACGCTGCTGTTGTTCTAGCAGGGTTACCAGCTTTCTCCGTAACGAGCTGGATACACGCCCCGGCCATACATCCCTTAATCCCTGCGAGCGAGTCTAGAACGTGTGACCTCATTTCGTAAAAAAGGGTTTGGGAGATTAAACAAAGTGTGCACAGAGGAGCCGTGTCAATTCCATGGGACCGAACGCAAAGACACTCTTATGCCTGGATTGCAGGATCTTCTGTAGTCCATGGCCTTACCCAAAAACCTGGCTGAAAAGAAAGGGAATAGATAGGACTGAGGAATAATACTAATAAATAAAAATACCACGTTACTTTGCAAATCTTAGCACCATTTAATCCTTCTGATCTTTTAGGCTGAAATGTAAACAGCCATTAAATGTTTGATTGATGGAGATTTCATTGCTGGAATAAATGTAAGATTTATGAGTAAGCACGTTGCGCTCTGAGCCATTCCACCTCCATCTAGAGATCATTACGTAGGGACATGCCGTGATGGAGACACTAGAGAAATCCCAGATTATTTTATGGATTGCAGACTGCAAGCAGGTCTCGGATTTGTTATTTTTGTTTTTTTTATTTAACTTCTACATTTCAAAATTTAAAGATCCAAAAGGAAACATATAAAATTTTTAACCAATTTAAAACCATCAAAAATATTAAATAACCAACTGACCGCCAGGTGGGGAGAGGATTTTGGAGGGGAGACCCTCAAACTGAAAAAAGAAGAAGAATAATAAGTAGCAAATACAGAGACACCAGAAAAATTCCAATTTTTTTTTTATTGATTGCAGACGTCAGCATGTGTCAGATTTACTCAACATTTTCGCCGTCTTTTTTATTTTTTAACTTAATTTTATATTGTCAAGTTCAGAAAGGTAACTCGCTACATTTTGACAAACTTGAAAACATTTTTTTTTTTTTTAAAAAAAAGGGAATTTGTTTTGGAAAAACCATCAAACATAAAGAAAAAAAAAATAAGCAACTGACAGCCAGGTGTAGGAGAGAATTTTTTAAAAGCCATCCAGCGGAAAATAAATATAATAATAATTATAAATCTACAGTTGTGTTCAAAATTATTCAACCCCCAATGCTGTAAAGGGTTTTAGGGAATTTAGTGTACATTTGTAATTGTATTCAGAATGAAATCCTACAAGGACTTTTTAAAGAACCATATGCAACTAAAATGACATCAATTGGTTTTGTAATACAGTAGTAAATGTTTCTTTTGTGAATTCTTCATTGACACAATTATTCAACCCCTTAAAGACTACCACTCTGAAGAACAGAGGTTCATTCAAGTGTTTTCAATCAGGTAATGAAAACACCTGTGGATGTCACTGAGCAGCAATAAAGCATAATAAGCACCAATTAGGCAGCTTTAAAATGACTGTGATACTCAGCTCCTTCTAGACATTTACTGGTGTGGTTACAAACATGGTGAAGTCAAGAGAATGGTCCAGGAAGACAAGAGAAGAGGTGATTACTCTTCACAGGAAGGGCAATGGCTATAAGAAGATTGCAAAGATGTTAAACATACCAAGAGAGACCATAGGAAGCATCATTCGCAAATTCAAGGCAAAGGGCACTGTTGAAACGCTACCTGGTCGTGGCAGAAAGAAGATGCTGACTTCGACTGCTGTGCGCTACCTGAAGCGTAGAGTGGAGAAAAGTCCCCGTGTGACTGCTGAGGAACTGAGAAAAGATTTGTCAGATGTGGGTACTGATGTTTCAGCTCAGACAATACGGCGCACACTGCGTAATGAAGGCCTCCGGGCCAGAACTCCCAGGCGCACCCCCTTGCTGTCTCCAAAGAAAAAGAAGAGTCGACTGCAGTATGCCAAAAGTCATGTGGACAAACCACAGAAGTTTTGGGATAGTGTTCTGTGGACTGATGAAACAAAATTAGAACTGTTTGGGCCCATGGATCAACGCTATGTTTGGAGGAGGAAGAACAAGGCCTATGAAGAAAAGAACACCTTGCCTACTGTGAAGCATGGCGGGGGGTCAATCATGCTTTGGGGCTGTTTTGCTTCTGCAGGTACAGGGAAGCTTCAGCGTGTGCAAGGTACCATGAATTCTCTTCAGTACCAGGAGATACTGGATGACAATGTGATGCAGTCCATCACAAACCTGAGGCTTGGGAGACGTTGGACCTTTCAACAGGACAATGATCCCAAGCATACCTCCAAGTCCACTAGAGCATGGTTGCAGATTAAAGGCTGGAACATTTTGGAGTGGTCATCGCAGTCACCTGACTTAAATCCCATTGAGAGCCTCTGGTGGGACTTAAAGAAAGCAGTTGCAGTGCGCAAGCCTAAGAATGTGACTGAACTGGAGGCTTTTGCCCATGACGAATGGGCGAAGATACCCGTAGATCGCTGCAAGACACTTGTGTCAAGCTATGCTTCACGTTTAAAAGCTGTTATAACTGTAAAAGGATGTTGTACTAAGTACTAAGTTTGAATGTCACTTGGGGGTTGAATAAAACTGATAATGATGTGAGCACAGAAAAGACATTTGTGGTTATTTCATTATAAATGTTATGTTATATTTGTCTGACCTACACGTGCCTCTTTGATTTAATTGTAAGCAAGATGACTGAATGATCAAAATCAATGTCAAACTGGCCAAAACACTCAATTTCAGTGGGGGTTGAATAATTTTGAACACAACTGTAGTAATATTAAAATAGCTGAAACAAATAAAAAAAAATAATTCAATCACATTTGAAAAAAGTAGTGTTTTTCTACTCGTTTTCTCTTCCAAAGAACATTATCAGGGTTATTCAAAGAGAATATAAAAGTCACCGCTCGTTCGGTGACTTTTCGTTCTCTTCAATTCGGTGCGATTTGGCGACCCTGCGGTGTATTCAGCAAGAACCACAGGGCCGTCGTAGTACAGGGAAAAGCCGCCGCAAACCTGACGAAAACTCACCGCAAAACCCAGGCAAATGCACGCCGAAACCCGCAAAAACATCTGTATTAACCCAGTCTAACACGCCGGAAAAAACCCGAGCAGGAGCCGATCACAGCGCAGAGCAGCCGCCGGAAAAACCCGACACCGCAGACGAATGGAGTGGAAAAAAAACGTACGCTTGAATGTTTGAAAAGTGAAACGCTGTTTGCAAAGAAACTGAGTGAAAATGTCTGAAATTTACATTTAAATCCAATGAATGATAATAAAAAGGGCCGTTACAGAAAAAATATGTTTAAAAAAAAAATTCGGAAAAAATTTTGTTGCTAAAAAATCCCAAAAAATGCTTAAAAGATCCTAAAAAAAATCTATAAAGAGACTTTTTATTGCAGAATATTAAAATCCATGTATAGAATTATGTTTATTAGATATTGAATTAAAACGGGAATATTTTTAACATTGAAGCCTATGGGATTCGCCTGAATAAACCTGTTGAAGCAGTGCTTCTCTATGGGGATTTCACTGCCCTCGAACAGGCACCGTATGTGCAGGCAATTCGCCAGCATTTGACGAAATGCCTGCTCTCTGACTAGCCGAATGGCCAGGAAAGGTAACCGAACCCTGAATTTCACTGTTCGGTTCCCTTTCGCCAGCAACTCGGAGCTCTTTGAATAACCCTGTTTATATAAAGATATTCTTTATATTTAGGATGACAAAATGCCAAAAACAGATAATTGTGACCGAGTGAAGTTTCCTTGACAAACGGTGCAGATACTGGGCCATCGCAGGGTGGGTTAATCTCCTACTAATTATTTTGCAATAAAACTGCTGGGGAACGAGCGGCCAAATTTTTCACCTTGCAAGAAAAAATATATATATATAAAAAGATATCCTCAATAAAATTTTCCTAAAATACCATTTCAATGACTGGCCAACACGACTTGGAAATTACATTAGTGTTTTCATTACATTCTAACATATAAAGCGAGTGTTGGCAGTAATAAAAACAAGGAAAATCAAGTATAAAAACTATGTTATTATTATTTTTAAAAGGAAAGTAAAAAAAGCAACTAATCTCTATGAAAAAGGACACGATCATGTGGATTTCCGCCACCCACAACTTTAAGACATTATAGTAAAAAAAAAAGACAGAGATAAATATGCAGCATTAAGTTACAGATTTGAATCGGGATCGATTGTGTGAACAAAAATGTCTGGAATTAACATGTAAGATGCTATGAATGATAATAAAAAGGGCGGTTACTGAACAAACGCTTTAAAAATAAAAAAAAAATTGCCCAAAAATTCCAAAAAAAATGATTTTTAGGATGTAAAAGATCCTTAAAAAAAAATTCTCGATAAATAAAGAGACTTTTTGCTGCAGATTAAAATATTAAACGGTTTATTAATAGATTGAGTTAAAGCGGGAATATTTTTAACATTGAAGCCTATTGGATTCGCCTGAATAAACCTGACAAATGAAAACCCCCGAACAGCAGGGCACTTTTTCAACTTTGCTCTGCTGTTCGGTGATTCTGAATAGATTAACCATTGCTTCTCTATGGGGGATTTCACTGCCGCCGAAAAGGCAACATAAGGACTGGCAGTTCCCCAAAATCTGGTGAACTGCCTGCTCTCTGAATAGCCGAATGGCGCCAAAATGTCACCCTGTTCAGTGACATTTTGGGGCCAGGTCGGCTCTCTCTGAATAAACCCATAAGTAGGTTTAGACATGGAGTCAACCCTTAAGGAATTTGAATAGTCTGGCTGGCAACGAAGGGACTGGAAAAAGAGACAAAAGTCCCGATATCAATAACTCAAAAAGGTATTCGATCAGCAGCAGGAACAAGATGATGTGCAATGATGACAACCAATGCACATGCACCTCATTGCTTGGCTATTTAGGAGGTGGGGTTCCTCTGGTTGGATAGCATTGACTCTAGTTAGTGTCTATGTAGACATAATGCAGGGCCTCCAGTGGTGCAAAGAGCCAGTGGGAAGCACAAGAAAGCAGTGGATCTGGCTTCAATACAACTCAGGTCTAGAATAGCTACATCCACTCCTAGACTTTTTACATTTATTATTTCCTTAAGGGGAAGATTCCTTAGAGCACGGGTGTCAAACACAAGGCCCGCGGGCCAAATCCGGCCCGCCAGACCTCGTCATGTGGCCCGCGCAGCCGCCAGCCTTCGCAGCATTCGCGCCCCTAAAACTGGCCCGGGGGTTGAGGCCCGGTCCTGAACAGTCCGTCCTGTTAAAGGGGAGGCGGCTGCGTGCAGGCGCAGCAGGTCACGTGGTCTGGCTAATCAGGTGGTACTGAGTCTCTGTACCACCTGTCTGGCCAGACCGCGTGACCTGCGCACGCACGCAGCCGCATACCCTTCAACAGGACGGACTGTTCAGGACCGGGCAGGCACTCCCGCTGCCCGGCATCTGGGTCCCCTCAACCCCTGCCGGAGCTGGGGCAAGTATCCATGTGAGAGCTGGCTGCCTCTGGGGCAAATCCATGTGTGAGCTGGGGCAAATCCATGAGTTGGGGCAAATCCATGAGTTGGGGCAAATCCATGAGCTGGGGCAAATCCATGAGCTGGGGCAAATCCATGAGCTGGGGCAATTCCATGAGTTGGGGCAAATCCATGAGCTGGGGCAAATCCATGAGCTGGGCAAATCCATGAGCTGGGCAAATCCATGAGGTGGGGCAAATCCATGTGTGAGCTGGGGGCAAATCCATGTGTGAGCTGGGGCAAATCCATGTGTGAGCTGGGGCATATCCATGTGTGAGCTGGGGCAAATCCATGTGTGAGCTGGGGCAAATCCATGAGCTGGGGCAAATCCATGTGTGAACTGGGGCAAATCCATGAGCTGGGGCAAATCCATGAGCTGGGGCAAATCCATGAGCTGGGCAAATCCATGAGGTGGGGCAAATCCATGAGGTGGGCAAATCCATGTGTGAGCTGGGGGCAAATATATGAGCTGGGGCAAATCCATGTGTGAGCTGGGGGCAACATGAGCTGAGGGCAAATCAATGAGCTGGGGCAAATCCATGAGGTGGGGCAAATCCATGTGTGAGCTGGGGCAAATCCATGAGGTGGGGCAAATCCATGTGTGAGCTGGGGCAAATCCATGTGTGAGCTGGGGCAAATCCATGAGCTGGGGGCAAATCCATGAGGTGGGGCAAATCCATGTGTGAGCTGGGGCAAATCCATGTGTGAGCTGGGGCAAATCCATGTGTGAGCTGGGGCAAATCCATGAGCTGGGGGCAAATCCATGAGCTGGGGCAAATCCATGAGCTGGCGCAAATCCATGAGCTGGCGCAAATCCATGAGCTGGGGCAAATCCATGAGCTGGGGGCAAATCCATGAGCTGGGGGCAAATCCATGTGTGAGCTGGGGCAAATCCATGTGTGAACAAAAAACAGTAATAATTGAATGCAGTGACAATAATTTATGATAATAAAGAGTGGACACATAGTCCTACAGATACAACTGGCCCTTTGAGGGTGACCAAACTGCTGATGCGGCCCTGATGACATTTGAGTTTGACACCCCTGCCTTAGAGCTTTTGGTTTGTGATGGACCCTGGGTACCATAATGACATATTCAGTAGTGCCTTACAATTAGGAAACGCAAGAAACATAAGAGTACATAAGGAACAGAAGGCCCTGCCTGTCCAGTAATACAGCACTTTATCCAAGTGCCCTTTCAGACACCCCAGGAGCTACCAACCTAAACCTGCAGAGTCCCTCAGAACATGCTCCACAGAGGATGTCTATCCATCTGATACCACTTGCACGCCTCAAGAGACTGTGACTGACCCGACCTCCTGTCACTGATGGGTTATACCCTCAGACTACCATTGGCTGCTCCCAAAACCATATGGTGATGGTTCACGCTTTTCTCTCGTTTGTTCTTAAGAGAGTCCACCACAGGGAATAGATGATCCTCAGATCAGTATGAGCGAGCTTTAAAAGACATGTATCTACAAAGCATTCGGAGAGGTGAGATGAGCCATCACTAGTCTAAAAAGCAGTAACATTGACAGGTCAACTGACAAACCCAAATGGTGCTGTAGAGCAACACGCCTGTGATGTCTTGTCGAATGTAGGTCAGTAAAGCATGATGGAAGCTGTAGTTAAACAATAGCCTAGTTTTCAGTCAACCTTATCATAAGTAGTCTGGACCAAATTATTGGAGAAACAAATATGCAGATACGCAACACCAGGTTAGCAGGAGGAAGTCATTCTACCAGAGTAGACATGGACAACTTTCGATCCAGCAAGAGGGTCTTTGTCAAGCCAGAGTCAAGGCTAAGGGATTACAGAAGACAGAAAACGGAGTAGACAAAGCTTTGTCAAGGAATACAGATAAACAGAGTAATCAAGGGAATGCCCGGTCAAAACCAGAATATTAGAACAGTACAAAGAACGTGCTAATGGGTGTACACACAAACCACAACAGGGTGAGGTGCAAATACCAAAGAGGGACTATTATAGGCAATCAGGAATTGCTCTTGGCTGGAGTAGCTTTTGTCCACCAAAACGTGCATACGCATCCTGACGGAGGGATGCCGACATTATGCTATAAACATTACAAGTGGAAGAAATTTTTTGTCAGAATCCATGGGTGATTACTGGGCGGGTACATCACGGTGTGAGTGATTCGCAAGTCTTGAGTCAGTCAATGTCCTGAGTCTCAGAGGAGAAGGTAAGGCATCTCTAATCATGTCAAGTTTTCCAACATGGAAGACTCACATGGTGAGGTAAGTGTACAGGGCAATCAGTGACTTTCTGTTATTTTTCTAATTCCAGTCTTTCAGAACTTCAAATGTGTCTGGCCGCAAAAGACCTAATTTAGAAGTCATTTCCCCCATATTTTGCTCCATCTACTCGCAACCTGAGAAACCGCACTGGAGTTCTCTCCCTAAGGCAAAAGTTGATGATTACTGTGTACAACCTTCTCATTACGTTCAGGCACTTCTCGTCATCCTTTAATGTCACCAAACACCCTGCTCCATGTTTCTGCTACAGTGACACCTTTTATGAGATGACATTTTTCCACTACAGCTACTTTACCGAGGTGAATAAAGGCAGACCTTAAAATTAAAAGAGATTCGGTATAAACAGTCTTGAAGGAAACGACGCGGCACAGTAATTTCAACTTATTATAAAGTGATCTAGTACCTGCTCAACTCTAAGGTGCTGGTGAAAAAAAAAAAAAAAAAAAGGTGTTCATTGATCCCAACGGAGGTAGGAAACATTGCCAAACATTGTGAGCTGTTGTGTGTTTAGGCCGAATTTTCCACCCAGCGGGAACCGCCGCTCCATTTTCTGCTTCCATAACAAGACGGACCTGGCTCTACCTCAACATTCCCACCTTGTAAAGACTTGGTTGGGACTTGGTTTCAGCTGCACGTCGAAAGGCTGTTCAGGACCTCCATTAACGCGAAGCAAATAGCAGGAAAATCTGCAAGTTTGTTTCAATTCTCTGAAGAAACAAAATCTGCTTCACAGCATCCCCTAATCTCCTGCGCCAGTGACCCACTTTATGAGGTGTTGTCGAGAGCCAGTGTAAATCCAACCCTTTCAAAGAGGTCAGTGTTTCTCCATAGGTGTTAGGTGTGGATAACATAAGATCTTGTTTGAATAAATCTCCAGCCAGGAGGCTTGCTGTTAAAATTCTTAACAATCTTTTTCCAGGCTGCTTAAGCCTCGGTGCTTTTCAGAAAGCCTCTTCTTCACTGGGGACACGTCTTGCGTTGCTTTATGATTTCAAAGTGAAGCTTACCTCGCGATAGAAGAAATTTCATTGGTCGGATAATTTCTAGACGCGATCCAGAGATTTCATTGGTCGGATAATATCTAGACGTGATCCGATTAATGACAGAGACTTACTGGGCTTAGATTTTGACAAGCCTTAAGTATGTGTAGCTTTCTGGACCTCTCGGGTCAAGCAGAAATCACATTTTCTTGCGATCATCTCAACTACCGGCCACCACGAAGAAAAACCTAAAACACACCTTAAAGGCGTCTACTATAAGAAACCCATCCATGCCTTTCCACCTTCACTTCCACAGAATAACTGCTCTGCTTATACGATGGAGAAGACTATTCCAGAAGAAACACTAGAAACTAGACCTGCTTATATTTTATACAAATCTTGTTTATTTATTTCCCAACTTTTTCTATCAGCAGCAATAACGGAAACAGGAAGGGGGGCCTGATGGACACCAAGATATGTCACTATATAACTATATAACATATGATCTCATCATTCTAAAGCAGGTCGTTATGTTCTGTCATTTAATCGCAGTGTGTATATGTAGGAGAGGTTTTGAAATGATGAGCTGCACTTTCTGCTAAGACCTTCTGAAGGCTAAACCTCTCCGCTTGCCGCATAATGCCTCTGTCCTAAAAACAGATTTGGTAGAATGGAGGTGTCAAACAGCAGCTTCCGAAATACCGTCAGACTGCAACTTCCACATTTTGCCTCTACCCCATGGCCAGCAGTAAATTACAGAAGATAATCTTCTGCGAGGCTATAGCTCGTCCTCGCAAAGCTGGCATGTCCTGCAGGTCATAATACTGATCTGATGCAAAATCATTTCACTCCATCATCCATTTCATCCCCTCCAGGAGATCGTAAACCCAAATCCACCTTCTGAATCAATCTGTTTCTATTGATTAATCTTTCCATCAATACGTCTGTATCTATGGATCTATCCAGAAGTCTACCTCTCTATCTATCCACCATCATCTAATAACCTATGCATACATAATTCTATTTTTATGACTATCTTTAATTCTGCACTTTATCCAGCTATCTATTCATCTGTTGATCTATACATTCATCTATCCACCAGCTCACTATTCACATATCTATCTATAACTCAGTATTTTTGTGGATATCTATAATTATGTCAAATTATCCATCTATCCAACCATTGATCTATACATTAATCTATTTGCAATCTCTCTACTCACATAATGATCCATAATTCTATTTATCCAGCCATCTATCCATTGATCTATACATCTGACATCTCTCTATTTACATTTGTATCTATAATTATATTTATCCAGCTATCTCTCCATTGATCTGTACATTAATCTGTCATCTTTCTATTTACATATCTATAAATCTATTTATCCAACTATCCATCCATTGATCTATACATTCATCTATCCGCCATCTCTCCATTTAGATATGCATCAATAAATCTATTTATCCAGCTATCAATTGATCTAAACATTCATCTGTCAGCCATCTCGCCATTTACAAATGTATATATTATTCTATTTTCCATTCATTGATCTATACATTCATTTACCCACCACCTATTTACATATCTATAATTCTATTTATCTCTCTATCCATACATCGATCTATAGTTTCAGGTAGCCGCCTTCTCTCTATTTATATATGTGTCTATAATTCTATTTATCCAGCTATCCATCCATTAATCTATACATTAGTCTATCCGCCATCTCTCTATTTACATATGTATCTAATACTTCTATTTATCCATCCATTGATCTATACATCTATCCGCCATCTCTCGATTTACTTATGTGTCTATAATTCTATTTATCCAGTTATCCATCCATTGATCTACACATCTATCCACCAGGGCCGGCCCGACCATGGAGCGGTTCGGAGCAACCGCTCCAGGCGGCAGAATTTGGGGGAGCGGCAGATTTTGAATGCAGACGCAGTGGCTATTCCGCGCTGAGTTTCCGGACTAGCTCCCTGTCTGGGCGCCGCCTGCTGGCATCACCAGACCATTGTATGCTGGGAAATGTAGTTCTAGCCTGGCTTACTACATATTGCAGAGAACCAGTTTAGAACTACATGTCCTGGCATGCAGTGCTCCAGTGATGCCACCAGATGGCGCCCAGACAGGGAGTTAACCCGGGAGTTCGGCACCAAATTTCACAGATGGGGGGGAACAGCGCTGTGAAGGGAGAGAAGCAGGTGCTGGGCAGCATATGGAGGCAGACAGAGCCTGCTGGTAAGTATATGTATGTCTCTCTCTCCTTCCTATACTCCCATCACTCCCCTCCCCTGCACTCCCATGTGTGTGTGTGTGTGTGTGTGTTGGGTATGTGACACTGGGTTCTGCTGGGTATGTGCAACTGGGCTCTGCTGGGTATGTGACACTGGGCTCTGCTGGGTATGTGACACTGGGCTCTGCTGGGTATGTGACACTGGGCTCTGCTGGGTATGTGACACTGGGCTCTGCTGGGTATGTGACACTGGGCTCTGCCGGGTATGTGAAACTGGGCTCTGCCGGGTATGTGAAACTGGGCTCTGCCGGGTATGTGACACTGGGCTCTGCCGGGTATGTGACACTGGGCTCTGCTGGGTATGTGACACTGGGCTCTGCTGGGTATGTGACACTGGGCTCTGCTGGGTATGTGAAACTGGGCTCTGCTGGGTATGTGAAACTGGGCTCTGCTGGGTATGTGAAACTAGGCTCTGCTGGGTATGTCAAATTCTGGGCTCAGTTATACACACACCTCACATTACTGTATCAGAGCTCCACAACAATAAAATTTGAATGTACGGTGTGTATGAGTGTTTGAATTTTATTGCTGTGGCGCACTGTGATATGCCCACACACCAGTGGCGTCACTAGGGTTGGTGTCACCCGGTAAGGTAACTTATGGTGTCACCCCCCCCCGAGTTTTACGGATTTTTTTTAACTACTCTTACTCCTAAATCAGTACTCCCATGTAACACTGAATGCTCATACACACAGCGCACATTACTGTGAGGTTTATTGCTGTGGAGCTCTCTCATATGCTCACACAACTTTTTGCCAACTGCCAGCAAGTACGATGCCTGTTCGAAGGCAGTGAAAGCATACATGGATATATATTGCCCCCAGCTCACATATGGATATATTGCCCCAGTTCACAATTATATATTGCCCCCAGCAGCTCACCCATGGATATATATTGCCCCAGCTCACATATGGATATATTGCGCCTCAGCTCACACATGGATATATTGCGCCTCAGCTCACACATGGATATATTGCGCCTCAGCTCACACATGGATATATTGCGCCTCAGCTCACACATGGATATATTGCGCCTCAGCTCACACATGGATATATTGCGCCTCAGCTCACACATGGATATATTGCGCCTCAGCTCACACATGGATATATTGCGCCTCAGCTCACACATGGATATATTGCGCCTCAGCTCACACATGGATATATTGCGCCTCAGCTCACATATGGATATATTGCGCCTCAGCTCACACATGGATATATTGCCCCAGACGAGCTCACACATGGATATTGCCCCAGCTCTCATGGATATGCCCCCAACACACATGGATACTGCCCCAAGCACACATGGATACTGCCCCCAGCACACATGGATAATGCCCCAGCTCACATGGATATGCCCCAGCAGCTCTCATGGATATTGCCCCAGCAGCTCTCATGGATATTGCCCCAGCAGCTCTCATGAATATTGCCCCAGCTCCTCTCATGGATTTTGCCCCAGCTCCTCTCATGGATATTGCCCCAGCTCCTCAAGAATTTTGCCCCATCTCCTCTCATGGATTTTGCCCCAGCAGCTCTCATGGATTTTGCCCCAGCTCCTCTCATGGATATACTGCCCCAGCTCCTCTCATGGTTAATGCCCCAGCTCCTCTCATGGATTTTGCCCCAGCTCCTCTCATGGATATACTGCCCCAGCTCCTCTCATGGTTAATGCCCCAGCTCCTCTCATGGTTAATGCCCCAGCTCCTCTCATGGATAATGCCCCAGCTCCTCTCATGGTTAATGCCCCAGCTCCTCTCATGGATTTTGCCCCAGCTCCTCTCATGGATATACTGCCCCAGCTCCTCTCATGGTTAATGCCCCAGCTCCTCTCATGGTTAATGCCCCAGCTCCTCTCATGGTTAATGCCCCAGCTCCTCTCATGGATAATGCCCCAGCTCCTCTCATGGATAATGCCCCAGCTCCTCTCATGGATAATGCCCCAGCTACTCTCATGGATAATGCCCCAGCTACTCTCATGGATATACTGCCCAGCTGCTCTCATGGATTTTGCCCCAGCTCCTCTCATGGATTTTGCCCCAGCTCCTCTCATGGATTTTGCCCCAGCTCCTCTCATGGATATACTGCCCCAGCTCCTCTCATGGATATTGCCCCAGCTCCTCTCATGGATATACTGCCCCAGCTCCTCTCATGGATATTGCCCCAGCTCATGGATAATGCCCCAGCTCATGGATAATGCCCCAGCACATGGATAATTCCCCAGCACATGGATACTGCCCCAGCTCATGGATATGCCCCAGCAGCTCATGGATATACCCCAGCAGCTCATGGATATGCCCCAGCTCATGGATTTGCCCCCCAGCTCATGGATACTGCCCCAGCTCATGGATACTGCCCCAGCTCATGGAGACTGCCCCAGCTCATGGAGACTGCCCCAGCTCATGGAGACTGCCCCAGCTCATGGATATGCCCCAGCTCATGGATATGCCCCAGCTCATGGATATGCCCCAGCTCATGGATATGCCCCAGCTCATGGATATGCCCCAGCTCATGGATATGCCCCAGCTCATGGATACTGCCCCAGCTCATGGATACTGTCCCAGCTCATGGATACTGCCCCAGCTCATGGATTTGACCTAGCTCATGCATATGCCCCAGCTCATGGATAATGCCCCAGCTCATGGATAATGCCCCAGCACATGGATAATGCCCCAGCACATGGATAATGCCCCAGCTCATGGATACTGCCCCAGCTCATGGATATGCCCCAGCAGCTCATGGATATACCCCAGCAGCTCATGGATATGCCCCAGCTCATGGATTTGCCCCCAGCTCATGGATACTGCCCCAGCACATGGATACTGCCCCAGCACATGGATACTGCCCCAGCTCATGGATTTGACCCAGCTCATGGATATGCCCCAGCTCATGGATATGCCCCAGCTCATGGATAATGCCCCAGCTCATGGATAATGCCCCAGCTCATAGATAATGCCCCAGCACATGGATAATGCCCCAGCACATGGATAATGCCCCAGCTCATGGATACTGCCCCAGCTCATGGATATGCCCCAGCAGCTCATGGATATACCCCAGCAGCTCATGGATATGCCCCAGCTCATGGATTTGCCCCCAGCTCATGGATACTGCCCCAGCACATGGATACTGCCCCAGCACATGGATACTGCCCCAGCACATGGATACTGCCCCAGCTCATGGATTTGACCCAGCTCATGGATATGCCCCAGCTCATGGATATGCCCCAGCTCATGGATAATGCCCCAGCTCATGGATAATGCCCCAGCTCATAGATAATCCCCCAGCACATGGATACTGCCCCAGCTCATGGATATGCCCCAGCAGCTCATGGATATGCCCCAGCAGCTCATGGATATGCCCCAGCAGCTCATGGATATACCCCAGGAGCTCATGGATATGCCCCAGCTCATGGATTTGCCCCAGCTCATGGATACTGCCCCAGCTCATGGATACTGCCCCAGCACATGGATACTGCCCCAGCACATGGATACTGCCCCAGCACATGGATTTGCCCCAGCTCATGGATATGCCCCAGCTCATGGATATGCCCCCCAGCTCATGGATATGCCCCAGCTCATGGATAATGCCCCAGCTCATAGATAATCCCCCAGCACATGGATACTGCCCCAGCTCATGGATACTGCCCCAGCTCATGGATATGCCCCAGCAGCTCATGGATATGCCCCAGAAGCTCATGGATATACCCCAGCAGCTCATGGATATGCCCCAGCTCATGGATTTGCCCCCAGCTCATGGATACTGCCCCAGCACATGGATACTGCCCCAGCACATGGATACTGCCCCAGCACATGGATACTGCCCCAGCACATGGATATGCCCCCAGCTCATGGATATGCCCCCCAGCTCATGGATATGCCCCAGCTCATGGATAATGCCCCAGCTCATAGATAATGCCCCAGCTCATGGATATGCCCCAGCAGCTCATGGATATACCACAGCAGCTCATGGATTTGCCCCAGCACATGGATACTGCCCCAGCACATGGATTTGACCCAGCTCATGGATACTGCCCCAGCTCATGGATACTGCCCCAGCTCATGGATACTGCCCCAGCACATGGATTTGACCCAGCTCATGGATATGCCCCAGCTCATGGATAATGCCCCAGCTCATGGATAATGCCCCAGCACATGGATAATGCCCCAGCTCATGGATACTGCCCCAGCTCATGGATATGCCCCAGCAGCTCATGGATATACCCAAGCAGCTAATGGATATGCCCCAGCTCATGGATTTGCCCCCAGCTCATGGATACTGCCCCAGCACATGGATACTGCCCCAGCTCATGGATTTGACCCAGCTCATGGATATGCCCCAGCTCATGGATATGCCCCAGCTCATGGATAATGCCCCAGCTCATAGATAATCCCCCAGCACATGGATACTGCTCCAGCTCATGGATACTGCCCCAGCTCATGGATACTGCCCCAGCTCATGGATTTGACCCAGCTCATGCATATGCCCCAGCTCATGGATATGCCCCAGCTCATGGATAATGCCCCAGCTCATAGATAATCCCCCAGCACATGGATACTGCCCCAGCTCATGGATATGCCCCAGCAGCTCATGGATATACCCCAGCAGCTCATGGATATGCCCCAGCTCATGGATTTGCCCCCAGCTCATGGATACTGCCCCAGCTCATGGATACTGCCCCAGCTCATGGATATGCCCCAGCAGCTCATGGATATACCCCAGCAGCTCATGGATATGCCCCAGCTCATGGATTTGCCCCCAGCTCATGGATACTGCCCCAGCTCATGGATACTGCCCCAGCTCATGGATATGCCCCAGCAGCTCATGGATATACCCCAGCAGCTCATGGATATGCCCCAGCTCATGGATTTGCCCCCAGCTCATGGATACTGCCCCAGCTCATGGATACTGCCCCAGCACATGGATACTGCCCCAGCACATGGATACTGCCCCAGCACATGGATTTGCCCCAGCTCATGGATATGCCCCAGCTCATGGATATGCCCCCAGCTCATGGATAATGCCCCAGCTCATGGATAATGCCCCAGCTCATAGATAATGTCCCAGCTCATGGATATGCCCCAGCAGCTCATGGATATACCACAGCAGCTCATGGATTTGCCCCAGCACATGGATACTGCCCCAGCACATGGATTTGACCCAGCTCATGGATAATGCCCCAGCTCATGGATAATGCCCCAGCTCATAGATAATGTCCCAGCACATGGATTTGCCCCAGCTCATGGATATGCCCCAGCTCATGGATATGCCCCCCAGCTCATGGATATGCCCCCAGCTCATGGATACTGCCCCAGCTCATGGATACTGCCCCAGCACATGGATTTGACCCAGCTCATGGATTTGACCCAGCTCATGGATATGTCCCAGCTCATGGATATGCACCAGCTCATGGATAATGCCCCAGCACATGGATAATGCCCCAGCTCATGGATATGCCCCAGCAGCTCATGGATATACCCCAGCAGCTCATGGATATGCCCCAGCTCATTGATATGCCCCAGCTCATGGACATGCCCCAGCTCATGGATACTGCCCCAGCTCATGGATACTGCCCCAGCTCATGGATATGCCCCCCAGCTCATGGATATGCCCCCACTCATGGATAATGCCCCAGCTCATGGATATGCCCCAGCTCAAACAAGGATTTGCCCCAGCTCAAACATGGATTTGCCCCAGCAGCTCATGGATATGCCCCAGCAGCTCATGGATAATGGCCCAGCTCATGGATTTGCCCCAGCAGCTCATGGATAATGGCCCAGCACATGGATATGTCTCACCTCCTCCTGTGCCGCCTGTTCGCTCCCTCTGAGCGTCTGGCGGCGCGCAGCTTGGGCGCTCGCCCAGGGGAGCCAGGTGACCAGCCGCGACTGGCTGGTGACGTGTTTCCTCCAGGCGAGCGCCGAAGCTGAGGGTGTCACCTGGTGCGGGCCCCACCCCCGCTACGACGCCACTGCCACAAACACAGCGTGTTTTTTTTGGGGGGCAGCATTTCATCCTTCGCTCCAGGCAGCACAATGTCTTGGGCCGGCCCGGCTATCCACCATCTCTCTATTTACTTATGTGTCTATAATTCTATTTATCCAGCCATCTATCCACCATCTCTCTATTTACAAATGTAGCTATTTATCCAGCTATCCATTGAGCTAAACATTAATCGGTCATCTCTTTATTTACATACCTATAAATCTATTTATCCAACTATCCATCCATTGATCTATACATTCATCTATATGTCATCTCTTTATTTAGATATGCATCTATAAATCTATTTATCCAGCTATCAATTGATCTAAACATTCATCTGTCAGCCATCTCTCTATTTACAAATGTATCTATTATTCTATTTTCCATTCACGGATCTATACATTCATTTACCCACCACCTATTTACATATCTATAATTCTATTTATCTATCTGTCACGGTTCCCAGATCCCACCACGCAGTACTTAACACCCCACAGAGCCCAGAAGCTACCAACAGTAGCCGTGAAAGATCTTTAACTGTCTGGTCCTTAGAATTGGCCAGGTAAACTAGCTAGACAGAAAGGGTTAACAACACAGGGAGTAGTCAGCCGAGCCAGAATCAGGAATACAGAGTTCAGAATGGTCAAATGGAATAGCCGGGTCGATATCAGAGCAGTGGCGTAGTACAAGAAAATGGTCTAGGGCAACAGAAGGCAGAATAGTCAGAAACAAGCAGAGGTAAATAACGGGTTAATTCAATATAGCAGTCAGGTACAAGGAGCTCAGGTATGGATAACCACGATCTGGCAACTGCTGAGAATACACTGAGGGTTTTTAAAGACCTTCACCAGGCCACGCCCCCCACTCAAGCCGCGCCTCATGCAACCACCTCCCTGCCTGTCTCCATTTAAACCGGGCATTGGTCAGCGAGCAGCATCAGACATGCTGCCCTCAAGCACACAGGAAGGGCTGGAAGCTCCCAACGTTACAGTACCCCCTCTCCACGGGAGGCCACCGGACAACCAACAGGACGAGCGGCAGGACGACCACCAGGGCGATCGGGGTGTGAGGCATGGAACGCCTTGACCAACCTAGAGGCAGACATGTCGGAAGCTGGAATCCAGGACCGGTCTTCTGGACCATAACCCACCCAATCGACCAAGTACTGCATAGCGCCCCTGCACAGCCTAGAATCCAAAACCCTCCTAACCTCATACTCAGATTCACCATCAACCTGAATAGGTGGAGGAGGAGGAACGACCCGCGTGTACCTGTTACACAACAATGGCTTCAGTAGGGAGGTGTGGAAGATGTTGTGCATGCGAAGATGTTTAGGAAGGGCAAGAGCATAAACCACAGAATTAATGCGGCGAATGATCTTATATGGACCTATAAACCGAGGTGCCATTTTCATAGAAGGCACCCGCAACTTCACGTTCCTAGTGGACAACCAAACTCTATCCCCCACGTTATAGGAGGGAGCTTGTAACCTATGCCTGTCAGCCTTGCGTTTCTGGACAGCAACATTGCTCTCCATATTTTCTCGAATCTGTCTCCAAATCTCTTGCAGTTGAGTGAGATGGTCATCGAGAGCCGGGATGGCCTGTTCAGTAAACTGAAGCGGTAGAGCCGGAGGGAAAAAACCGTAGATGGCAGAAAAAGGAGAGTGGCCAGTGGTCTCGTTAACGGCGTTATTACGTGCATACTCAGCCCAGGGCAACAACTCCGACCAATTGTCTTGTTGTTGTGTGGTAAAGCAACGTATGTACTGCTCGAGACCCTGATTTGCCCTCTCTGCTGCCCCATTGGTTTGTGGATGATATGCTGAAGAGAAGGCCAATCGCACCCCCATCTCTGCACAGAAAACCCTCCAGAAACGAGAGACGTCCTGGGCTCCTCTGTCAGAGACTATTTCAGACGGAACCCCATGTATTCGTACAATCTCTCTAGCAAATACAACCGCCAGTTCTTTGGCTGTAGGAAGCTTAGGTAGAGGGACAAAATGAGCCATTTTGGAGAAGCGGTCTACAACTGTCAGAACCACAGTATGACCCTTGGACTTCGGCAAGTCCACAATAAAATCCATAGATAGATGAGACCAAGGCCTCTTAGGCGTGGGTAAAGGCTGCAATAGACCGACAGGCAAGGATTTACTGGTTTTGCTTCTGGCACAGACTTGACAAGCCAAAACAAACAGACGTACGTCCTGTCGCATGGTGGGCCACCAGAACTGAGTGGAGATACTGGTAAGAGTCTTAGTAATACCAGTATGACCTGCTGGTTTAGAATCATGAAACATTATGAGTAATTCTTGTCTTTCCTTTTCAGGTACAAACAACATATCTGGAGGCTTGTCAGGTGGAGCCCCTACTTGAACTGCCTGGAGGCGTTCCAGGAAAGGCGAGGAGACAGACAAGACTGTGGAAGCCACAATACGTTCAGGAGGAACTATAGGATTGCGGTCTTGTGTATTAGACTCATACGGGTCATATTGACGAGATAAGACATCAGCCTTTACATTGTGGTCACTGGTCTGTAAGTCAATACAAAATTAAACCGAGACAGTAGCAATGACCACCTGGCCTGTCTCGCGTTCAAACGTTTAGCATCCCCGATGTACGTAAGGTTCTTATGATCAGTAATTATCAATAAAGGGTCAAGAGTACCTTCCAACAAATGTCTCCACTCTGATAGGGCAGACACAATAGCAAGCAATTCTCTGTTACCGATATCATAATTGCGTTCTGCTGGTGATAATTTTCTTGAAAAGAACCCACAAGGATGTAGAGGTTTTCCTTGAGACTCTCTTTGAGACAGGACAGCCCCAATGCCTACCTCGGAAGCATCAACCTCAAGAACAAACGGAATCCTGGGATCAGGATGCCGTAACACGGGAGCGGAAGTGAAAGCTTGTTTGAGGGCTTCGAATGCTTGTTTGGATTGAGAAGACCAGATCTGGTTCTTCAGACCTTTACGTGTCATATTAATGATAGGGGAGGCTACAGCGGAATAATTCTTGATAAATCTCCTATAATAGTTGGAAAACCCCAGAAACCTCTGTATGGCCTTGAGACCTTGAGGGAGAGGCCATTCTGAGATGGCCGTGAGTTTAGAAGGATCCATCTCAAAACCTTCTGGAGTGATAATATACCCAAGGAATTTCACAGTAGTAATGTCGAATAAACACTTCTCTAGTTTGCAATAAAGACCATTTGCTAATACCTGTCTGACATGTGCATGGTGGGTTTTCAGATCGGGAGAGTAAATCAAAATATCGTCTAGGTATACTATAACAAAGGTTTGTAAGAAATCTCTGAGCACATCATTAATAAAATCCTGGAATACCGCTGGAGCATTACAAAGACCGAAAGGCATGACCAAGTATTCATAATGCCCACTCCTGGTGTTAAATGCTGTTCTCCACTCATGCCCCTCTTTTATACGTATCAGGTTGTAAGCTCCTCTTAAATCAAGTTTTGTGTATACTGCTGACCCCCTTAACCTGTCGAACAGTTCTGATATGAGAGGGATAGGGTACACGTTCTTAATGGTGATCTTGTTAAGCCCCCTATAATCGATACACGGGCGTAAATCTCCCTCTTTTTTAGACACAAAAAATAACCCAGCCCCTGCTGGAGAAGAGGAACGTCGGATAAAACCTCTCTCCAAATTCTCCTTTATGTACTCTTCCATAATTTGGTTCTCCTTTATGGAAAGAGGATATACTTTGCCTCGAGGAGGCATGGTACCAGGATGAATATCAATGGCACAATCATATGGTCTATGTGGAAGCAGTTTCTCTGCCTCTCTTTTATCAAATACAGCCCTGAGGTCGGCGTATTGGTCAGGAACCTCTGTAGACAATGGAGGAGCTGTGGGTGTGTTCAGGGCACCGACATGCTGAATGGGTATTAAACAAGTCCCAAAACAAGCAGGACTCCAAGACAGTATCTCTCCCTTAGCCCAATCAATAACAGGATTATGTTCCACCAACCAAGGGAAACCAAGTACAACAGGATTGGAAGGTGAATGGATAACTTGAAATATGATTTCTTCTTTATGCAAGAGACCAGTGGTAAGAACCACTGTAACCGTATCGTGAGTAATCCTAGGGCAGGATAACGGTCTGCCGTCTATGGCTTCGACGGCTAAGGGTGTCTCTCTTACAACCAGAGGTAGAGAAATGGAAGAAGCGTAGTTAACATCGATAAAGTTGCCAGCAGCCCCAGAATCCAAAAAAGCGGTAGTATGTGTGGTCTTGGTCTCCCAAGCAAAGGATACTGGTAACATAAGTTTAGTGTCTTTGACAGGAGACATGCACGTCACACCCAAGGCCTGTCTCCTCAGCTGCCTTAGGTGCGATAGTTTTCCGGTTTATCATGCATCTTAGGACGAGTAGGACATTGAAATCGTACATGACCCCCCAAACCACAATACAGGCACAATCCCTCACGAAAACGCCTTGTTCTCTCTTCCTCTGTAAGCCTAGTACGGCCTATTTGCATAGGCTCAGAGGGAGGAGATAACTCTCTTGGTGGTGCCTGAAAGACAGGGGCCAACCTAGGTAACGGTCTCTTGGGCTTCTCTCTTGGAGTCCTTCTGTCCCTTATCTGTTTATCCAGATCTATACAATAATCAATGAGTTCACACAATACCTCAGGTAGTTTACGTGGAGCCAATTCATGCATCAATGACTTTGATAACCCCTCCATAAAAGCCAGAACCAGTGTATTATTTGTCCAGTTCACATCAGAGATCAAGGTTTTAAATTCTATGGCATAATCAGAAACAGTCCTGTTCCCTTGACGTATGCGGAACAAGGATTTGCCAGCTACCGTGGCCTTTCTGGTAGGATTAAATGTACGTTGCAACTCGGCTATGAATTCTTTATAATCCCGTATGATAGGCTTCTCTGCCTCCCATAACGGAGTCGCCCATGTCAATGCTCTGCCAGACAAATGATTAATAATGAACCCCACTTTGGCAATGTCAGAGAAAAACATCTGTGGATTTAATTTAAAATGAAGATCCACATGGACCAAAAATCCCCGGCACTCTGAGGGAGTACCGTCAAACCTCATAGGAGCGGTCATGTGTACCTGGGATGTCTGAACGACAGGGGACACAGGTATATCAAGCGGGGGTGCAACCCCAGCTGGTTCCAGGTGAGCCGTACGAGTCAGGATAGTTTGTAAGGTAATAGCAAACTGATCCATTCTATGATCCTGCTCATCCTGTCTGGATACAAAGTTAGCCAAGTGCTGTGTTAAGTCTGCGGGATTCATAGTGGCCAGATCGTAATGTCACGGTTCCCAGATCCCACCACCCAGTACTTAACACCCCACACTCCACAGAGCCCAGAAGCTACCAACAGAGTAGCCGTGAAAAATATTTAACTGTCTGGTCCTTAGAATTGGCCAGGTAAACTAGCTAGACAGAAAGGGTTAACAACACAGGGAGTAGTCAGCCGAGCCAGAATCAGGAATACAGAGTTCAGAATGGTCAAATGGAATAGCCGGGTCGATATCAGAGCAGTGGCGTAGTACAAGAAAATGGTCTAGGGCACCAGAAGGCAGAATAGTCAGAAACAAGCAGAGGTCAATAACGGGTTAATTCAATATAGCAGTCAGGTACAAGGAGCTCAGGTATGGATAACCACGATCTGGCAACTGCTGAGAATACACTGAGGGTTTTTAAAGACCTTCACCAGGCCACGCCCTCCACTCAAGCCGCGCCTCATGCAACCACCTCCCTGCCTGTCTCCATTTAAACCGGGCATTGGTCAGCGAGCAGCATCAGACATGCTGCCCTCAAGCACACAGGTAGGGCTGGAAGCTCCCAACGTTACACTATCCATACATTGATCTATAGTTTCAGCTAGCCGCCATCTCTCTGTGTCTATAATTCTATTTATCCAGTTATCCATCCATTAATCTATCCGCCATCTCTCTATTTACAAATGTATCTATTATTCTATTTTCCATTCACTGATCTATACATTCATTTACACACCACCTATTTACATATCTATAATTCTATTTATCTATCCATACATTGATCTATAGTTTCAGCTAGCCGCCATCTCTCTGTGTCTATAATTCTATTTATCCAGTTATCCATCCATTAATCTATCCACCATCTCTCTATTTACAAATGTATCTATAATTCTATTTATCCAGCTATCCATCCATTGATCTACACATCTATCCGCCAACTATTTACTTATGTGTCTAGAATTCTATTTATCCAGTTATCAATCTATTGATCTACACATCTATCTGCCATCTCTCGATTTACTTGTGTCTATAATTAGATTTATCCAGTTATCCATCCATTGATCTACACATCTATCCGCCATCTCTCAATTTACGTCTATCCTGCTATCTAACCATTGTCAGTCTTTCTACTGAAACCTCTATCCAGTTATCTCTATCAGTCTATTCAGCTACATCAACATATACGTCTCCCGTCATCTATTGATTTACCTATAAAAGTCGAGTTACGTTTCTGAATCAAACAATACTTCCTTTTATTTATTACCAGAGCTGTTTTTGATTCTTCTCTCAGACGTTCCCTTAAAAATTTTCAAGGCCATCACCTCGCGCCCTGAGATCCAGTTGAGTCAAATTACACCCCCCCCCACACACACACAGTCAGGTGACAAACTCTGTTTTCCTAATTTAACCTCACGGTCCGTACATCAGGGTTCCCCCCCAACAGCCCATTTGCCCCCTCAGTGTGCATTTCAATTACTCCCATTTCCAGGTTGAATTTGTACCCAAAAAAAAAAGGAAAGAAAAAAAAAGAAGAAAGATCGATAGAGGTCAGATGTGTGACATTACACATTTTAAACAGAGCCAAATGTTTAACTCCGCTATAAAGGTTCACGCGGCGTGTACTCGATACGGAGTGCCAACCTGCTCAGAGAACTGCAGGTGCACGCAATTACCGCGTCCTTTCGAGGAGGGGGGCTTCCGCTCATTCCCCACCTTTTCACGGGACACCGCCATGAATAGAACCTTATGTTAATGTTATTTTTTTACATACTTTATTACAGCGCGCTATAGTAGTTATTAGGTTCCATGTAGCTTATAAAACAGTGTAATTATCGAATGCCCTATGGATCTGCAAGAGGGCAGGTAAAGGGGAAAAAAACGAAATTAAAAGCATTGCTGTGCTTTAAAAAAATCAATTAAATTTAATAAATTACCCTGGAGTATCACACCAAGCCGCGTGGGCATGATGCTTTCTAAAAAACCTAGAAAAGGTGAGAACAGGCCATGTGTGTTTCGGTGGAATTATAAAAAAATATATATCTAAGGGCTCCTTATTTCTAAATATCCTGTAATTAGGGGCTTTGTATAGTATTAAAGGGACACCACCACGTACATAAGCTGGAACTAGATTACTTGTGCAACACAGACAAAACCACATTATAAAACACATTATAAACCACATTATAAAACACATGCAGTTGCTCTTTTCTTCTTCGTTTGAAGTAATTGCATGTAAAAAAGGGAAAATAAAGAAAGGTTTCGAGCTCCTGTTTCAGTTTTGTTTATTTTTCCATGATGCAACATTTACCAAAAAGCTTGCTTTGTGGCTCTTGTTTATTTGCTCTACATTATTTAATAATTAATGACATGGAGGAGGGAATGTTTAGATAAGGCGGCATGAGATCTATTGCTCTCCAAGGCTACCTGAGATTAGCTGAATGAGAGGTTGATGGTACAAAGGTAGAGGAAGCTTTGGTTACAAACATGCATGTGATGGTGTGCCTATATGGGCACAGTGAACTTCACCATGCATGGGGTGAGGTGGCTATGGGGCACAGTGAACTTCACCATGCGTGGGGTGAGATGGCTATGGGGCACAGTGAACTTCACCATGCATGGGGTGAGGTGGCTATGGGGCACAGTGAACTTCACCATGCGTGGGGTGAGATGGCTATGGGGCACAGTGAACTTCACCATGCATGGGGTGAGATGACTAATGGCTATGGGGCACAGTGAACTTCACCATGCATGGGATGAGGTGGCTATGGGGCACAGTGAACGTCACCATGCATGGGGTGAGGTGGCTATGGGGCACAGTGAACTTCACCATGCGTGGGGTGAGATGGCTAATGGCTATGGGGCACAGTGAACTTCACCATGCATGAGGTGAGGTGGCTATGGGGCACAGTGAACGTCACCATGCATGGGGTGAGGTGGCTATGGGGCACAGTGAACGTCACCATGCATGGGATGAGGTGGCTATGGTGCACAGTGAACTTCACCAAGCGTGGGATGAGGTGGCTATGGGGCACAGTGAACTTCACCATGCGTGGGGTAAGATGGCTATGGGGCACAGTGAACGTCACCATGCATGGGGGGAGGGGATTATACAGGCACAGAGCACATTGGTGATGTGCAGCCAGTATAGGCAGGTGGGGCAGTGCCTCACCTGTCACAAAATCCAAATGCCCAGTCGCAGTGTGTCATGGGAGGCACTATATGAATTGGACAGGGGTGCATCTTCACCTTTGTGCCCACAAATCATTACTCCAAGCTCTAGCTCTGCTCTACTGCCCATCTCAGAGGCATTGCCCCCCCCCCCATCAACGTCACGTCTCTGGGGCATGTCTAAAATTAAAAACATGAAAGTTACATGGTGAAAAGGGCAATTAGGTTAGAAAAACACATTTTGTAGATAAAATGACTATCCGTACATGTGTCCATACACACACATTATAAATAGTGTATGTGTGGTTATATAAACACACGCGGGCCACACACAGCAGACTGCTGATACTTTAAAGCTCAGGTATTTCCCTGCTGGTTACGGTTACACTTACAGCACTATTAGGTTACATTTTGTTTTTCTTTTTAATCTATATATTATAACCCTATTCCACCCACTGTAATGTAGGCCCTCGCCCGGCGCATGACATTACCCAGGCGCACAGGCAGCGGGCCTGGAATAAATGCATTAACTCATGTTACACCAAGTACGTCTCCTGGGATAACAGTCATATTACGCAAAGGTATTATTGTTGAATTAAACATTTTGCACAGACGCTACCTTCAAGTCGTCGTTTCACCATACATACACATAAAAATATGCCCATCCGGAATCTGCGATCTGATTACATTGTATCCGCACGCTGGATTCCACAGGACGTTAGACCTTTAGAACCCGGCAGACAATGTTTTACAATTCTAATTAAGACGGAGTACAAAACCGGCTTTTTCAGCGGGGGCAGAGAATTGGTGTCTGGCCCATCTCCACATCTGGAAGCGATCTGCATGATACGCCATTCCTTGCCATCCAAGGCCATCCATCCTCCGAGCGCAGCAACGCGCGGATCCTCCTGAAGACGTGCCAACCTCGTTAGCACAACTCGCTCCGTGTGTAATTAGGGAACCTTGCTCAGCTCTCGCTTTTTTTCCCTCTTCTTCTTTAAGCCGTGCGTTCCCAGGAGATCTTCGCAGGTTGTTTGAAAATTCGGGCCCCCTTCCCGATATTTTTCAGCCAGTTTCCTGAACTTGCTGACAGAGCCGTCTGGACAGCCCCTGGCTCGCATTCCAAGGAATCTTTACTTCAAGTCAGCTTCTCCGGGCCCAATTTCAAACAAACACAGACGGACCACCACAATCCCGAAGCTCGACGTGGGACTGGCACCACGTGCCTTCAAGATATTAAACATAAATCAGTTGTGGCTAGTGCAGCCAGATGTGGGCGTTCGGAGAGATTGCCAGCTCCGCAGACGATACGCAGAGTATGAACGATGGGGCTGCCAAGAATCGCA
This sequence comes from Leptobrachium leishanense, assembly GCA_009667805.1. NCBI lineage: Eukaryota > Metazoa > Chordata > Amphibia > Anura > Megophryidae > Leptobrachium > Leptobrachium leishanense. Next base: position 11,902,495 of record CM019072.1, on the reverse strand, counting down.
GGTCCTCCGTTTTTTTTCTTCGCTGGTTTAATTTAAACACCGTAGGAGGGATGCGAAGCCGTATATTACATGGAAATCTCTAGTGATTGAGACATTAACCAACAAGGCTGCGCTCCTAATGCGCTTGGTCTTTTGGCTTTAAGGCAGACAGATCCTGATGGCTTCGTACGAGGTGATTCAAAGCAGGACGGTGACGGGATCAGAATGCCAAGACCTTGCGCCATTTACAAATCCATCAATGCTTTAATTTAAAAGGAAACTATGTAAACAGAAAAGGACGCCCAACATTACATCAACACTGTAACGGCAAAGAAATACAAATAGAGGGTCACATCAAGCGACAGAATTGTGAGGGGTACATTGTTGCACCCAAAATGCCAACGATGTGGGCACATGACAGTGTAACTTTATGGTAAATGTACTGCTGGTCATACATATAGGGCAGGGCAGGTCATGTGACCACAGGCCAAAGCAGAGAATCCAGGGGTGGAGAGCCTGAACTAATTAACCCCAAAACCCACAAGGGCTGACAAGGATCGCTCTCACCACCAGGGGGCCTGGCTGCAATGTGGAAACGTGACAGACACCCCCTTGTGGCAGGTGCCTGTAAGCACATGCCTACTCTGCCTAGTTATAAATCCGGCCCAGATGGTTGATTTAGTTCCAAAACATCTGGAGGGCCAAAGTTTCTGACCCCTGGTATAAGTGACGCCCGGGATAACCTGTGGTTACTTGCTGACATATTGTTATGAACCGTAATGAGATCTTTCTATCAGGGTAAGCAGAAACATGAAACAGAGAATTACAAAAAATAATGTAGGATGAAGCATCAATATGGAAAAAAATGCTAGTTTATTTCATTAACTTGGCCTAAATGTGTGAATTAGTTGTTAAAGTCTCTTTAAAGTTTTTGTGCCAACCCTTTACACAAAAACCTGGTGTGAAAGAGGTGTACGTGTACACATTCAGGGGTTTATCATGAAGCACAGCTCAGCTATTGCCTTTTTCCCAGCACACAACGGGTTAAACAGTAAACGCTAATCTCCGCTCCAGGCCAAGTCAGAGCTGTGAAGTTTGCAGATCTGCTTTCTGTGACTTAGAACAGAACGAGGATTGTCTTAGCCGAGGTCTTCTGTACCTCTAATATGCTCACCGCACAAATGGTTCCAATCAAATCCCACAAGCGACTGGCTGCCGGGCTCGCGCTCCCTTTACACATTCTTCAAGGAATTACGTGTAACCTACAGGACTGCTTCACCCTCCGACACCTACGGCATGCTTATAATAAAGAGCTCCAGTCACACGGACAGAAATGTCACAAGCAATCAAAAGGAATGTTACCCCGAAAAGCCTTAAAATATCTCCACTATGGTGCGGACGGAACATAACTATAGGGGTTATTCAAAGAGCGACGAAATTTCGGTGCGCTTTCATTCAATGCACTTTGAGGCGATTTGGCGAGTTCAATTCACCGACCCTGCAGTGAATTCAGCATTCATTGTAGGATCCCTGAAGTGCGTTGCATGGATCTGCCTAACGCGTCAGATAAACCCACCGATAAACCACCAACGACCCACCGAACAGACCACTGAACGCAGCCGACAACCTGCCGAACAGACCACCGAACGCAGTCGACAACCCGCCGAACAGACCGTCAAACAGCCACCGAAGAAAGATGACCAGCCGTCGAGCGGGGGTAAAAAATAAATAAATAAAAACGCTGTCATTTTTAAAAGGCATTGTAAACAAAAAATCATGCATGAAAATATTATATAAGGTCCTATGAATAACAATAAAAAGGTCTATTACAGAATTTTAAAAAAACGGCAATTAAAAAAAAACCTGAATCGAAGATTCCACCGAAAATTCAGAAAAATTGCTAATTATTTTTTTTAAAAAAATGAATTAATAAGAAGACTTTTTGCAGCAAAGGAAAATAATAAATGATTGAATGAAAATTTAATAAAAACTGTTTTTTTTTTTACATTGAAACCTATGGGATCTGCCTGTTTAAACCTGTCGAACGACCACACCGAAAATCGGCACTGTTCGGCGTTCTCTGAACTGATTAACCATTACTTCTATATGGGGATTTCTCTGCTGCCGAATTGCACCATATATTGTTAGCAATTCACTGATTTTTGGCGAATTGCCGCTAAATTGCACTTGTGGTTATGTTTTAACGGATTGAATAAAAGTTAAGATTTTTTGCTGAACTGTCCTGGAGTGCAACTGGATCGCTCAATCGCTCGGCAGAAACTGGAGCTGCTATAGAGCAACTGAGTAACGCAACTCAGTACTGAGGAGAGACGGAATTGGGAGCGACGAAGCTTAAGAAATTTCCATTTTTGAGAAAAAGTTAAAAGTTGGGTGAGTTCCCTGTGTTCCCAGTTTGTTGCTGGGATGGGGTCTCAGGGCAGATAACAGAAGGGGGAGGGGTAGTGGTAGTAAAAAGGAGTGCACGAGGCTGAAGATCACTTCTAACCTTTTTTCTTTTTCCCACCCTACCCACCCTGTTTTTAGGTTAAAGCCTGTTTACTGAGTCGAAAAGGTCACGTCGTCAGAGAGAAGCTGGACCACGGATAGGGGCAAATGAAGTGGTGATTCTGCCAGTCATTACAAGACCGCCCGTGGGACCCCACATGGAGTCATACCATGTTGCAGGAAGCCGGTTGGTGGTTTTGCGGCCAAAGCCAGTGCATTGCTTTAGATATGGGCATGGTTAGTTGAGGTGCAGTCAGGTAATTTCACCATGTTACACGAAGGTGATTTTGCGGCCAAAACTGGGGGATTGTATTGACAGTTACTTCGGCTGGTGGTTTTGCGGCCAAAGCTGGGGGGGATTGTTTTTGGATAAAGACATGGTTAGTTGAGGTGGAGTGAGATAATTTCACCATGTTACATGAAGCCAGCTGGTGGTTTTGCGGCAAAAGCCGGGGGGATTGTTTTTGATTAAAGACATGGTTAGTTGAGTTATTGGCAAGAATATAATGTTACCATGTTACATGAAGCCAGCTGGTGGGTTTCTAAGTTACGGCCAAAGCTGGGGGATTGTTTTACCGTAAGACGGCTAGTGGTTTTGCGGCCAGAGCCGGGGTATGGTGACAATCGACATGGTTTAGTTCAAGATGGCCAATAGTATAGTTTGCCATGTTACATAACGCCAGTTGGTGGTTTTGCGGCCAGAACTAGGGGATTGTTTTCATAACGAACATGGTTATAACGATCTGAGGTGAAATATGCGGCCCTGGCACGTGCAGAGGCGATAGAGGGGGAGGGTCTGTAGGTTAGGGGGTCTGGGTGGTGGTTTTTCGGCCAAACTCAGGTGCCTCCTGGTTTGCAGATCCTTTCAGTCTGCTATCTGCTATAAAGAGCAGCGTGTGGTCGCGCTAGTTTAGCCACGTGGGGCTGGCCGCTATTTCTGGGCAATGCTTGTGGTGCATTGCGGTTGCCAGTGTTATCTGGCTGGATTTCTGGTACCAGTGTTATATGGTGTTACCTATTTTGAGAAAGCGAAGATCGCTTATAATTCTGCCATAAAGGCAATGATTCTGGCCTTAATCAATAAAAGACGTGACCTTTTCAAACCGCCAATACTTTGTTGTGTGTTTTATTTATGGGGAAAGCGGGGGTGGGGGTGGGGGTGAGTGTTTGGTTTCGGGAGGGAAGTAAAGGTAACTTAAGAGAAAGGAAATGGAAGAGAAATAAGGGTAATATTCTTGGTGGCTGAGGCTGAGCGCGCACCATGTCTTAAGGTGAGGCGGATGTGCACCTGGTCTCACGGCACGGTGGCCGCAATATGAGACTGTGTCTGTTTTACAAACAGTGAGGAAGATTTGAACCAGCATTCAAACCCGGCCAACTGGGCCATCGGCCCACCGGGAATCTCCCTGCAGTCCCAATGGCCAATACTTTGTGAATAAATGCTTATATAGGGAAGTTCCACCTGAGTTCTCCATAGGTCTCACCGATCCTTGCACCCTATTTTTCATAGACCTTGTCCACTGTAGCCATCAGGATAGTTTGCAGTATGGTTTTCACTGTTCTTTTCCAAAGTTTTTACTTTGTGTAGCTCTTTAGCGTAGGTCTAGGTGTAGTTTCCTAAAGGTGGTTCCTCTGTAGTTTATGCCAGTAAATTAAAGTAGATTTAACCCATTTCCACCAGTTTCCAGTTGATGGTGACCAGCGAAGTTTCCACTATTGTCTCAGTTGCAGGAGTCCAGTGTGGTTTTTTTTGCAGTGTCTATCGGAGTTCAATGTAGATCACCACCGCCACAACTATTTATATTCGCCAGTGTTGCAAACAACACTGAATGGAGAATAGCCACGGCTGACTCATTTTACAGCAGAATAATGGTGGTGTCACTGTTTATAGTTCTTTGAAGCAACTTCACCTGCCGGTATTGATTTTTTCTTCTCTGATGGAGGAAAGTATTTGTAACATTACCGTTTGCAATTACGTTGAGATTTACTGTCACTATGGGGCTTTGTGCAAAACTCCTGGGCCACTATTGTGTGACTCTCGCTAAAACCGGGACGCTAAGGGGAAAATTGGCCATGGAGGATCGTGCTGCTGGTTCACATGACCGGCAGGATCTCCTCCTTTGACGAGATCCTGCTGGTCGAAAGAATGATCGCAGAGGGAGGCAGGGGACCTTCATCCCCCAGTCTTCCTCTGCTCCCGGCGTCCAGAAGCAGCGGATCCGGCCACCGTTCTTGCCACGGGATGAGAGGTGAGTATCTGATTTTTGGGGGGGTTTTGAGTGGCGGGTAATGGATTCTGCAGCAGCCCAACCCATTACCTAAACCTCTGAGCTAGGGGTAACTTTTTTAGGTATTTCCAGCTCTTATTAACTAGCGTTAGGACCAAGTGATCCTAACGTTTGTTAATTTGTGCTTTCACGTTGCGCTCCCCAGGTTAGGTATAGGGAGCGCAAAGTACAGTAAACTCGCTCTACGAATTGCAAAGTAACGAGCGCCAATGGGTTTTTTAAGCCGTTAGCATTTTGAAAGCGATGTGGGTGCAGCGCTAGGACCTCCGTTAAGATCATAGGCGTGCGCACGGGGTGTGCCGGGTGTGCCTGGGCACACCCTAATGCCGGCCCCTGCCGGCTCGCAGAACACTTTGGGTCGCGGCTGGCTGCATCCCATGGATAGCCGCCGGGACCCTTCAGTCCCGCAGGCCTGGCGGCAGCCTCTGCTTCCCTGGTGGTCCGGTGGCTGTGGGGTACTGCATTGTGATCTGTGCTCTGCGCACAGACCGCAGAGCACGTCCCACAGTGAGTGACTGGCCACGAGCACCAGCGATCGCTGATGACCTGTCACCTGACCGCCGGCACTCAATGACTGTGTCAGAGCGCTGGCGGTCAGGTGACAGATCACCTCCGGCGTTAGTGTCCAGTCACTAGCTCACTGTGGGACGTGCTCTGCGGTCTGTGCGCGAAGCACAGATCACAATGCAGCACCCCACAGCCACCGGACCACCAGGGAAGCAGAGGCTGCCGTCAGACCTGCGGATGTGAAGGGTCCTGTCCCAGCGGCTATCCATGCGATGCGGCCAGGGGCAAATATATCCATGTATGAGCTGCTGGGGGCAAATATATCCATGTATGAGCTGCAGGGGGCAAATATAGCCATGTATGAGCTGCTGGGGGCAAATATAGCTGTGTATGAGCTGCAGGGGGGAAAAATATAGCTGTGTATGAGCTGCTGGGGGCAAATATATCCATGTATGAGCTGCTGGGGGCAAATATATCCATGTATGAGCTACTGGGGGCAAATATATCCATGTATGAGCTGCTTGGGGCAATTATAGCTATGTATGAGCTGCAGGGGGCAGATATAGCCGTGTATGAGCTGCAGGGGGCAAATATAGCCATGTATGAGCTGCTTGGGGCAAATATATCCATTTTATGAGCTGCTTGGGGCAAATATATCCATGTATGAGCTGCTGGAGCAAATATAGCCATGTATGAGCAGCAGGGGGCAAATATATTGAAGTATGAGCTGCAGGGGGGCAAATATATCCATGTATGAGCTGCTGGGAGCAGATATAGCCATGTATGAGCTGCTGGGGGCAAATATATTGAAGTATGAGCTGCAGGGGGGCAAATATATCCATGTATGAGCTGCTGGGGGCAAATATATCCGTGTATGAGTTGCTGGGGGCAAATATATCCGTGTGAGCACCTATATATTCATGTGAGCTGGGGGCAATATATTCATGTGAGCTGGGGGCAATATGTCCATGAGCTGGGGGCAATATATCCATGTGAGCTGGGGGCAATATATCAAATGTGAGCTGCTTATTACTGTACAGCTCTGTGATACCCTCAAACACACCGCATATTACTGGGGCTGGTATGAAATTTTTTCCAGGACTGGTTTTTATCCTAAGTCCGGGCCTGCTTCTGGACCAGCAAGACTCAGCCCCCTCCCTGCAAAAAGAAAGGAAAGCAAGAGAGGGGGCAACTTTTGTATTTAAACTGGGGGTTTTATTGCGGGGGACTTTGATACGCTCATACATTGCACATTACTGGGGTTTTATTGCTGTGGACTTTGTGATATGCTCATACACACCACACATTACTGTGAGTTTTATTGCTGTTGATTCTGTAATAAGCTCATATACACCGCACTTTGCTGGGGGTTTTATTGCTGTGGATTCTATAGTATGCTCATATACGCTGCACCTTACTTTGAGTTTTATTTCTGTGGATTCTGTGATATGTTCATACACACCGCACATGGCTGGTTTTTCTTTGCTGTGGATTCTGTGTTGACTGCACTGTATGGCTGTGTGTGTAAATGCATGTATTTATCTTTAAACAGGCTGTTGTGCATAAAATTTGGCACCTGTGTCCTTGTCTCAGCCCGGCATTGACCCTTGCCCTGCATCCAAAAGGCTGGTATTGCTCCTAGAATCGCAGCTAGATCTTCTGCCTGCACTCCACAAAGTAAGAATAGTGAATAAAGCATCGTGAGATACAGGTAGGAGACTAAATATTGGTGCTTGGCAGCATAAGGTTAACCTCCCTGGCGGTCTGATTTTTACATTTTTATGTCAAAATCGGTGCATTTATTCAGCCCCCTGGCGGTTTTCCCGAGCGTGGCTTGGGGGTTAAATTTCAATGCTGAAGCAGTAACCCCGAGTCACACCTGGGCTGTTACATACCTGTCCCTGCACTCCCTCGCTATCCTCTCGCAGTCACCTCTGGCCGATCGCGGCGTCCTGGTTCCTGTTGCGAGTGGCTGATTCCCTGCATTTTGGGGGCCCTGCGGTGAATGGTGAATTCACCACAGGGTGGGGGAATTTGATTCCCCGAAGTGCGGGGAACAAAAGTCAGCGACATTTCGGTGCTCTGTGAATGACCCCTATAGTAATGATATATTTTGGCTGAATGCGTGAGTGTGTGTCTGTGTATGTTTGCATAAGGGTGCGTGAATATATATTTGTGTGTGTTTGAACTTTTGGGTGCAAACCCTAATACAATAGGCTGCGCACGCCTATGGTTAAGATAGCACTAATGCTGACGCTAGAGTTGGTTTGAAGGAGGTGATCGAGCCCCTAATGTCAGAAAATAACATACTAGCAGTTCCTGATCGCAGGTATGCATTAAGTACAGTAAAAAAGTGTCCTTTTGTAAATGAAACCCATGAAAGGTTTGCCGCATGATGAATAAAACATTTTTAAAAACAAAGCAAGACTGTTATTAAACTATCGGGGGACATACATTAAACATGCCCGTTCCTGCTCGGCATAATGCCGTGTGAGATCTGCTTACAGAACGCATCCTTTCTGCACTTCCCGGCTTTACAGAAATGTAGGAACGTTGTTACATCTTCCTCTTCATTTTCCATTTCATCTCTTCTTAACGCAATTCCGTCGCGGCTGAATGATAGGTTTAACATCCAGGCTGACCTTTCCCATGGCTGATGTGCCTCCATCCCCGAGTATTTGGTTCCAACCAGGTGAATCTAGAGATTTGGGCTTTGCGGCTTATCGGGGTCAGTAAGACCATGACAATGCTCGTGTCAACTCGTCCCTTAAAAAGGTGCGTTTTGAGTCAATTTAAAGAAGTAGAAAGTTTCTTTAGAAAACCTACTGTGACCTGAATGGAAACCGAGAACGTCAGCAACATTTTTAAGGAACAAAAAAATAAACATGATTGAGGAGTGAAAGCTCAGAAATGTTAAAATAAACTTTAAGTATGTAAAGAGGAGATGGGAAAATGGGTCAAGATTTGACCGTCTCCAACACAGAACTGAGAAGAACCTGTTCCTCCACCTCGAAAAGCACTTAGGGACACACTTTGCAAGATCCACTAAAATGGGTTTCCTGGGAAGTGTCATTGTTGGAACAGGGATCTGAAAAGAAGAAAAATAGAGGATCCAGGCACCCTGATAAGTCATTAAAATAAGGGAACTTGGTGTATATCGACAGAAATCAGCCTTTTTCTTCAGCTTGACCGCTAATACTGACAGCATACCGGCTTTACCGGCTTTCACAGCCTGATCTTGTGTTTCTGCTTTGCAAAATCACTTAGCACAAAAAAAAACACCAAAAAATTATTATTATCCTTTATTTATACAGCGCCACATATTCTGCAGTGCTTTACAAGATCAGTGTACAAGGAGTTAATACATTAGAATTCCACACATGGATGATACGGCCCGATTCAGGGGGACCCTGTTCCCAAGGGAACTTACAATCTATGAGATGTACAAGTATTTTGTGAGGTAGCCGCATCCATATTGTTCGGTATCTTGCCCAAGGACACTCGCTGGTGGCGTCTTCTGAGTGGGATCGGGTCGTCTTGCCATGATTGTAGAGAAGTGACCTGGTGGTTAGGTTGTACCCGCTTCTCATAAAGTCAAGACTTGCTTCTCCACAGTTGTATTGGAGGGATGTGCTGAACGGGATTTGACTTGCTTCTCTACGGTGGAAGGGTAGAGACATATACCACTGGACTCCACAGCCGATATTATGTGGTAGAAAGTATGTCCCGTCCAGTGTCTTGACCAAGGACACTTACTGGAGAGGTGCTCTGGCCAGGATTCCAACCTGTGTCTCCACAGTTATAGAACAGTGATGTTACCTTGACTCCATCCAGCCGGTACAAAGTTACCGCTAATCACATGATGCAAAGGGCAGCGTGATCGGCCACTTCCTCTGGCCGTGAGAGCCATGGGAGGTCTATGAAGATCACCAACTTACAAATCACTGAATTGTATTTGTTGGTGTTACAAACACCGGTGAAATAACTAATCAGAGAATAGCCAACGTCTACAGTAGAATAACGGTGGAGTCATTCTTCAGTGTCGTTCGCTAGAACTTCGCCTGCCATTCTTGGATTTTTCTTCTTTGGATTGCCGAAATTCACCGTAGTTGCAGTAACAGCGAACATTGGGGCTTAGTGAATTACCCTAATGGCTTGCCGGTGGTCCAACCCTCTGTTCCCAGACCCACAGGTAGTCTATACCGAAGACCATAGGAGAGCACAGACAGTAACTGTGCAACTTTCAAACCAGAAGTAGACACAAGGGCAGAATCCGTGGAACACACCTGCCCTACATACAAAGATGACAAAGTTAACATTTCATGGCAAAGTTGTCAAAAAGCACAAGCAGAACATACCCCAGTGAGGATATAAAACATCATTTAAGCACAATATTATTACTGACTATCGATGAAGAAGGAAAAATAAACCGTGAAAATATTCCCACTCGATGGAAGCCATTCTTTTGTGCAATCAGTAAGAGATCACAGTTTATTGAGGAATGTGATGATAAATATTGAACTGGGAAGCGTTATCTGTGCTTTACATCCCTGCGAGTGATTAGAAACACATGGGATGGTCTTAGAAGTGCTCCCAGCCTTCCACTGACCCAAAGTAGAGCCCGATCTCCAAACCCACCAGTACGTGGTCAGAGCATGCTGTGGGTCAGAGAACAGCTGGGCTGGGTGAGGAGTATCAGACAATACCGGCTCTATGTTTTCCCTGGGAAACCATTCCGACATGATTTTTCTTTTATTACGAACTCGGTCACAAGGAGAAGAAGGTTTATTCCCTCCACACCCACTCCTGGAAGCAATAACAATCCGTCGCCCCTCATCTCTCCTCAGACACCCTATGGAGTAGTGTCTTTTTGCTTTGATGTCTACATTGAAGACTTCTCTGGAAATTCCCCGTTTCTTTCCACCCTGGCGAATAGATAGCGATATTACTTGAGTCAGTGTGTTGTGCGTCAGATCAGCTGACGAAGGATTACAGGAAATTGGTTTATGCAGTTATTTGTATTGATTTAGCTTTATTCGTCATCTGGGATAACATAACAAACCTCCGGTGGGTTCTACAGTCACACTTTATGGGAGTCTAGCTCTCGGTCAGGGCAAAGCTTGCTAACCTGTCTACTGGGGCAAAAATCCTTCAAAAATAATAATAGTTACAAGTATTTATACAGCGCCAACAGATTCTGTAGCGTTTTACACAAACAGGAGACTTACATGATAAAATAGGAAAGACAACCCTGTCCGTAGGATAACTGTGCAGGTCATACAGCACTTTAAACCAAGTGCTCAGCCAGACATCACGTGAGCTTACAATCTAAGGGTCAGGTGTAACTGATATAAATGGGAGCAGAGGGAAGGTGAAACTGGTGGCCAGAAGAAAATTGTAGGGATTGCATGCGAAAGAAGCTTGGGCTGAGTAAGAGTGATTAGAGAGAAAAGTGGCGACAGCTGGAAAGGAGAGCTGAAATTAGGGACCGGGCCTGGGTGGGCAAGTGGATGGGGAGGGCAGGTTGGGACAGCAGAGGGAGAAAGGTGGAGGTCAGTCTGTGAGGGTATGCTGTGCAAAGAGAAGGATGTTTGGTGAAAATACTCAAACCCTTCATCATTATTATAGGTTGTGCATAAATGTTCTCTTTATGCAGTTTCAGACAAGGTGCAACACTCCTAAACTCTCACGCATTGTTTCCTTTGCTCCAGTAAAGCCCGTCATTTTTCTATGAGCTGTCTGATTCTCTGAAGTCTCACGGTGTGGGGTTGTAATTAAATTACATTTTCTCCGGTATGTTGTCTACCCACTGCTGTTGCAGCTATTTAATGTCCCAACCCCCCCTTATTATTTTCAGTGGATGCATTATTTATCTTTTTTTTACGTTGTTACCTTAATGAAGGCAGGAGTGATCCTCAGATACTACATATACTATAAGCCAGGCCTCAAAATTTCCACTCGCCTGCTCGCATTTGGCGAGTGCAAATTATATGAGGGTGAGTGGGAATGCAGAGGCAATGCTGGAAAAGGGTTAGGTGGGGCAACTAGTGGCGAGTAACTCTTAAGGCCTGGCTAGTAGCTCAGGACTTGAAATTTTGAGGCCTGCTATAAGCTATACAGGGTAATATATATATAAGAGGAGAAGAAGCAAGCACTCGTTACCGTGTGGATAGGGGTCATCGAGGCGGCTCTGTAATCCAATTCTGCCCCGGTGCAGTCTCCCAATGAGTAATAAACACAGGAACCAACTGAAGGGAGGCACTCGGGGTCTTTATAAAAATATAACATTTATTCAATCCTTTAAAATCATAACACTGACGTTTCGGCCCCCGTCGGCCTTTATCGAGGTTGTAGTTGGCCAATTACACTTCTCACTGAATACAATATTACTACAAAGTATATACATATAAATATATACACACACAAAAGGTAGTAGACAGCCAGTACTCCTGGGTCTTTTAAATTTTTTATTTATTCTTACACTTAAAAAAAATATATGGTCAAGTCTATTAGGTGTATATATAATATATGTACTTTATATTTTTTATGTGTAAGAATAAATTAACAATGTAAAAGACCCAGGAGTGCTGGCTTTCTACTATGTTTTGTATTTTTCATCGAGTTGAGCAGCGGGCCATTGAATCCTTGCAAGTCTGTGAGTGCAGGAGTTTTGGGGATTAAATAAATAAATAAATATATATATATATATATATATATAGACCAGAGAAGAAATGGCGGCACTCAGTCAAAAATAAAACGTAAAAAAGTTTATTGGATCATTTAAAATAAGACCGACGTTTCGGCCCGCACAGGAGCCATTCTCAAGGTGATACAGACAAGAAATATGTGTGTTTAAATAATAAACAATCATAATTGGAATACCAATCCAAACAAGCTCATTAGAAAGTGGCCACAGGTGGTGAAGTGCGTAGCTCCTAGAGCAACGCACGTCTCAGCCAGATACGTCACGTGGTTACGGCCGTGAGCCAGTCGCCAAGGCAACTAAAAACAATGCTAGTCCATTACGGAAGCAAGAAAGAAAAACATTCCAAAGAGGAAGAAAAAGGGAGCAGCATATCAAAAAAGAAATTAAAACATAAAGAGGTGAGCATTGCAACTAGCCATCATAGGGACAACATAAGCAACAAAACATAAAAGAATGGACATCTACTACACCTAACAAATCGAGCTACCCATTACAGAAAAATCATACTGGTGTACCAATAGTACATCACATCAGTCAGGAGTGCATAAAAACAATGTAAACAACAAGTATAATGTCTATACTGAATGCACAGAAAAAGATCAACTACCACAATCAGCGATCATAGAGAAAGCTAGAGAAGGAGACATATTCATTCAGTCCCCTCGGTGCAACAGTATCGAGGGTCCTGATCCAATATGTCTCCCTCTGTAGCAATCGCTGGGAGCGATTTTTTTTCTTTCTTGCTTCCGTAATGGACTAGCATTGTTTTTAGTTGCCTTGGCGACTGGCTCACGGCCGTAACCACGTGACGTATCTGGCTGAGACGTGCGTTGCTCTAGGAGCTACGCACTTCACCACCTGTGGCCACTTTCTAATGAGCTTGTGTGGATTGGTACTCCAATTATGATTGTTTATTATTTAAACACACATATTTCTTGTCTGTATCACCTTGAGAATGGCTCCTGTGCGGGCCGAAACGCCGGTCTTATTTTAAATGATCCAATAAACTTTTTTACGTTTTATTTTTGACTGAGTGCCGCCATTTCTTCTCTGGTCTATATTGCTTTTTGGCTGAGCACCAACCACTGATCACATGAAGATATTCTAAGGTGTTGCAGGACTTGTGGTGACGTATATATATATATATATATATATATATATATATATATATAAAGGATATCCAGATGCACACGAAGACTTACATAGATATGTCTTTTAATTAGATTGACGTTTCAGTCCGAAAGGACTTTTCAAGATAATACAAAATACAACACATATATACACACATAATCAAATGATATCTGTAAGAAACATAAAGGGACAAGCACAATGTAATGCCATTGTAAGCAGTGACAAGTTTAATTATCCACATTACTCCACTACATGGGGAGCAAGGAGGAGAGAAATGCAAGGAATGCACAATATATTATTATTGTCATCATTTATATAGCGCCAACAGTTTCCGCAGCGCTTTACAAAAACCATATCACAATAAATATATATATAGTACATGTGTGTATGTTATGAGCATGTGTTATGTCAGAAGAGAGAAATTCACGTACTATTCTTTTAAAAAGGAAATTTGATGAAAAAAAATGGATGTAAATTAGAAAAAGAATATTACGGAGCTGAATTTAGGGAACGTTCTTACACCAGTTGAATGGCCCTTTAGTGGTATAAATGGAAAAGATCCTGTTTGGGATCCAATACACTGTTTGCAAAGTCCTGTCAGAGAATAAGGATATCAATATACAATCAGTACATTTATATATTAGTACCAGATTAAACACCTTAAAAAAATCAAACAAAATGACCAACGTCTTAAAATAGAAGGTAAAAAAAACCCAAAAGGAACACCGCGGAAACAAAATCAAGAATAAAGCTGGCTTTAAAAAGAAAAAATTAAAAAGAGACTTCCAGTTGTAAAGAGATTCCGCAGCAGCTCCAGTAGGTCTGCGCAGTTTGACCATATTTTGCAGTTGTCTTCTGAATTGTTACATTTTATAAGCAGACCTATTAAGCAACAACTAAATGAAAATGTCAACTTTAGGGTAAAAACAGACATACCAGAGAGGGACTATTTATTATATGTGTCATGTAAATAGCATTTTTATTTTGCCTGACTTTAATGATCATGTAGGACACGCAGTCTGTTTCTTTTTCGAATCAATGGAAATTGTTTTGGGTTTTTAAAAATTAAAAAAAATTAAAAAAAAATTATGATGTTTTGTAAGTGTTGTACATTGTGTTTTAATAAAGCTGAAGGTGTGAAGTCTGTCCCGATTCAGGGCAATCTGTGCAGTGCTGGCTTTGTAATGGACTTTCCCTTATCTAAATCAAGGCGACACAAGCTTCCTCCATATCCTGGCCATGCGCTTTATTCTTCTGCGGAGATATCTGTCTGGCTGGCTCTCCTGGTGGATATAGATCATTCTGCCAGAGATCGGTCCCTTCGGCATAGATAATTCATAGTTAAAGGCCACAGAGGTGATTGGCCCCTCCGGACTCTCCAGGAGGAAGTACAAATCAGATTTCTCGCCGCGGCGAAAGCTTCCTCTTCCTGTATCACTTATCGCATGGCTTCTTCTGTCTGGCCCGGGCTTCCTCTGCTGCCCAGGCCCGCTTACCCTGCTTGATAGGTCCTGTTAAATCACATCTCTCATCCTGTGAAATGATTTCCTCATCCTGAGCGCTTAGGAGACTGCTGTCTATTGAGAGCTTGACCCAGTTTCCTATGTCTCGAAGGAGAGCCCTCGTGACCAGAAAAAGTGCCGCAATGTGTTGGGTGTAACATGTTGTGAAAGGCTGGCACCAGAAAACTCCTTTTCTCCATCTAAAAAGGAGCGTCACCCCTTTACATCCAATCCCAAAGAGGGTGCGTTTCATAATAAATGACCGCAAAAAGTATCTCTAAACTTCACCAAGACTGGTGCGATCAGACTGGTGTGATCCGCGAGGCGTTACGCTCCCTACGTATAGACACAGCTCCCTTTCTTCTTGGTTTAGATCAACCAGTTTCCATTTGGTTTGAGTATCCGCTTAGAATTGTATATAACACCTTAGGTGTTAAAGTGCTCGGCGCTATATAAATCGTATATCAGAATTTTGTGAGGAAAATTATATAATCATGCTGCTCACCACAAGGTGTGTCCCTCACCCTTATAGACCATATAAAAAAATACAACCGTATTTGTTGGGAGCACAGACAAAGTGTAGGTATGGATTCTTTCAAAACACAGGTTACAAGGTGGTATCTGGATGCAATATATACGCTATAATAAAAATGAAAAAACAATCGTGCAATACTGTATGTATATTTAGATAGATGGGAAGAGAGGTTGGAGGAAAACCACTCACAAACGAGGAACCAATAGGTTCGTGTTGGACGCAGATAAGCCTCTATGGGGGGCTTCTCCCATCAGATGGTTCCTTGTATATGAATAGATGGTGTTGTAATTCTAGATTTCACGGGTATGATGATCTCAAAGTAGAAAGGCATACATAGCGCAATATCAATGGCATATATACGTATAATACTCTGAGTCAGAACTACTCACGTATTACTGAGCCTCCCAGCGAGTGGCTCAGTATTTAAGCAATGGACCGCTTACTCCATGTGGGGGGTGGGGTCCCACCCATGGGGGGGTGGGGGGGTGGGGGGGGTCCCACCCCACCCTTAAATCGATGATACTACGTTCCGGTCTGATGGAAAAATCAGCTACTTCCAAATAATAATTAAAAAAGGAGGTTTATTAAAAACAAGTTAACAAAAAAAAATAATTAATAAAAATAGGCAGATAAATAAAATAGAGTCCGAGGCGCGTTTCACTCGCTAGCCTGCGAGTTTCATCAGTCGACACGAACCTATTGGTTCCTCGTTTGTGAGTGATTTTCCTCCAACCTCTCTTCCCATCTATCTAAATATACATACAGTATTGCACGATTGTTTTTTCAGTTTTATTATAGCGTATATATTGGATCCAGATACCACCTTGTAACCTGTGTTTTGAAAGAATCCATACCTACACTTTGTCTGCGCTCCCAACAAATACGGTTGTATTTTTTTTAGGGTTGCACCGATATCGATACTAGTATCGATATCGGTGCCGATACCGGGTACTGCAGGAGTACTTGGTAATCGTGCAGTACCCCCGATATTTTTTTCCGATACCGGAAGCCGGCATTGAGCCGGCTTGCCGGTATCCGAGGGGCTGCGGCGGCTGTCCGAATGCTCTATCGGCATTCGGACAGGCCCTGCAGCTGCTCTCCGCCCTTTGTTTATACTTACCTTCCTTCAGCGACGCCGGGAAAGTCTTCGCGCGCGCGTGCTCCTTGGTAGGTCCCCAGCCGCGACCACGTGGGACCATGTGATTGCGGCTGGGGTCCTTCCAACGAGCGCACGCGCGGAAACTTTCCCGGCGTCGCTGAAGGAAGGTAAGTATAAACAAAGTGAGCAGCTGCAGGGCCTGTCCGAATGCAGATAGAGCATTTGGACAGGCCCTGCAGCTGCTCTCCGCTCATACTTACCTTCCTTCAGTGACGCCGGGAAAGTTTCCGCGCGTGCGCTCGTTGGAAGGACCCCAGCCGCGATCACATGGTCCCACGTGGTCGCGGCTGGGGACCTTCCAAGGAGCGTGCGCGAAGACTTTCCCGGCGTCGCTGAAGGAAGGTAAGTATGAGCGGAGAGGGCTGGGGGGGCAATTATCCATGAGCTGGGGGGCAATTATCCATGAGCTGGGGGGCAATTATCCATGAGCGGGGGGGCAATTATCCATGAGCTGGGGGGCAATTATCCATGAGCTGGGGGGCAATTATCCATGAGCTGGGGGGCATATCCATGAGCTGGGGGGCATATCCATGAGCTGGGGGGCAGGATATCCATGAGCTGGGGGGCAGGATATCCATGAGCTGGGGGGCAGGATATACATGAGCTGGGGGGCAATTATCCATGAGCTGGGGGGCATATCCATGAGCAGGGGGCAATTATCCATGAGCAGGGGGGCAATTATCCATGAGCTGGGGGCAATTATCCATGAGCTGGGGGGCAGGATATCCATGAGCTGGGGGGCAGGATATCCATGAGCTGGGGGGCAATTATCCATGAGCTGGCGGGCATATCCATGAGCAGGGGGGCAATTATCCATGAGCAGGGGGGCAATTATCCATGAGCTGGGGGTCAAATATCCATGAGCAGGGGGGCAATTATCCATGAGCAGGGGGGCAATTATCCATGAGCTGGGGGGCAGGATATCCATGAGCTGGGGGGCAGGATATCCATGAGCTGGGGGGCAGGATATCCATGAGCTGGGGGGCAGGATATCCATGAGCTGGGGGGCAGGATATCCATGAGCTGGGGGGCAGGATATCCATGAGCTGGGGGGCAGGATATCCATGAGCTGGGGGGCATATCCATGAGCAGGGGGCATATCCATGAGCAGGGGGCAATTATCCATGAGCTGGGGGGCAGGATATCCATGAGTTGGGGGGCAATTATCCATGAGCTGGGGGGGCATTTCCATGAGCTGGGGGGCATATCCATGAGCTGGGGGGCAATTATCCATGAGCTGGGGGGAATTTCCATGAGCTGGGGGGGCATTATCCATGAGCTGGGGGGCATTTCCATGAGCTGGGGGCAATTATCCATGAGCAGGGGGCAATTATCCATGAGCAGGGGGCAATTATCCATGAGCATGGGGGAATATCCATGAGCAGGGGGGCAATTATCCATGAGCTGGGGGGCAATTATCCATGAGCTGGGGGGCAATTATCCATGAGCTGGGGGGGCATTTCCATGAGCTGGGGGGCAATTATCCATGAGCTGGGGGGCAATTATCCATGAGCTGGGGCAATATCCATGAGACCTGGGGGCTTTATAGGAGGTCTGTTCTTATTGGAAAGCGTCACATGACATAAAATAAAAGTATCGGTACTTGGTATCGGTGAGTACTTGAACAAAAGTATCGGTACTCGTACTCGGTCTTAAAAAAGTGGTATCGGTGCATCCCTAATTTTTTTATATTGAGTATCCGCTTGCCTGACTATTGGACCCAATTTACTTAATTGGCCGCTTCACACAAAGGCCTCGATTTAATTCGACCCAACAGCCGATATTGGTCCCTTTTCCTGCCGTATTCTGGCCATCTTTCAGTTCAGGTGATACAGATTAAATCGTACAGGAATTTTGGTTTCGGATACAAATATCGGCTCTCGCGGTTACACTTTTTAATGGATATAACAGCTTTATCGATTCAATCCAAATTTATTGATATGGCGATATCCGACAAAAGTACAAATGTAAGGGTTTTCAGGCAGAAAAATAGAATGAATTGGACTGAAATCTTTTAACCCCTTCACTACCGTTACCGAGATACACTATATTTCCAAAAGTATTGGCTCACCTGCCTTGACTCGCATATGAATTTAAGTGACAACCCATTCCTAATCCATAGGGTTCAATATGACGTCGGTCCACCCTTTGCACCTCTAACAGCTTCAGCTCTTCTGGGAAGGCTGTCCACAAGGTTTAGGAGTGTGTTTATGGGAATTTTTGACCATTCTTCCAGAAGCGCATTTGTGAGGTCACACACTGATGTTGGACGAGAAGGCCTGGCTCTCAGTCTTCGCTCTAATTCATTCCAAAGGTGTTCTATGCGGGTTGAGGTCAGGACTCTGTGCAGGCCAGTCAAGTTCATCCACACCAGACTCAGTCATCCATGTCCTTATGGACCTTGCTTTGTGCACTGGTGAACAGTCATGTTGGAAGAGGAAGGGGCCAGCTCCAAACTGTTCCCACAAAGTTGGGAGCATGGAATTGTCCAAAATGTCTTGGTATGCTGAAGCATTCAGAGTTCCTTTCACTGGAACTAAGGGGCCAAGCCCAGCTCCTGAAAAACAACCCCACCCCATAATCCCCCCTCCACCAAACTTTACACTTGGCACAATGCAGTCAGACAAGTACCATTCTCCTGGCAACCGCCAAACCCAGACTCGTCCATCAGATTGCCAAATGGAGAAACGTGATACGTCACTCCAGAGAACGTGTCTCCACTGCTCTAGAGTCCAGTGGTGGCATGCTTTATACCACTGCATCTGACGCTTTGCATTGCACTTGGTGATGTATGGCTTGGATGCAGCTGCTTGGCCATGGAAACCCATGGAAAGTTGGCGACCTCTTCGCACTATGCGCCTGAGCATCCGCTGACCCCGCTCCGTCAGTTTACGTGGCCTACCACTTCGTGGCTGAGTTTCTGCCGTTCCCAAACACTCCCACGTTCTTATAATACAGCTGACAGGTGACTGTGGAATATTTAGGAGTGAGGAAATTTCACGACTGGATTTGTTGCACAGGTGGCATCCTATCACAGCTCCACGCTGGAATTCACTGAGCTCCTGAGAGCGACGCATTCTTTCACAAATGTTTGTAAAAACAGTCTGCATGCCTAGGTGCTTGATTTTATATACCTGTGGCCATGGAAGTGATTGGAACACCTGATTCAGATTATTTGGATGGGTGAGCCAATACTTTTGCTAATATAGTGTATATCTGGCTTCAACTGCACCGTCTGGAGCCCATATATCGAAATATCTCGGTATGCAGTTCTACAGCACAAAAGGAGATGATTTTTTTTTTATTTAACCCCTTAAGGACGTGCGGATGGCGCCCATGAGGGGTGGCTTTCACCGGCAAGGCGTACAGGCATGCCTCGCCAATAGGTGCTGTCGCGCGGCACTATTCCGGACCTCCCCACAACGCGCATCATTGGCTGCAGGGGACGGCTTGATTTCAGGCTGTCCCCGTGCAGCCAAGGACACGTGCCGTGAGCCGGTGAGCGCAGGCTGCGGAGAGGGGCCGAGGCAGCCCCATTGCAGACAGCGGGGCGTACATTTACGCCCTGCATATTCAAAGCCTGCCCACTGCCAAGACGGCATGGAAGGGGTTAACCATTTCCAAAAAACTGAGGCTTGAACTCAGGTAGCAGGGCAAAAAAATGGAAATAAAAGCAGAAAAGTAATAAATGTGGATTACCTGGGCCGATATAATGGATTATAGGAAGTAAGAAGCACTCTTGCACAACCAGCCTACGTCTTCCTTTAGCGGGAAGGTTTATATAATGTGTGCTTGTGTTACGGTATCAATGTCGCTGTTTTGGGCCAAGAGCATGTCCGCGCAGCCCGCGTCACGCACACGTCTCATTCTCACTCTCTCCACTTTCAGCCTGTCGTGTGATTTTGTTTCGTTTCTCAGCGTCTGGCACGTGAGACATACCGCTGCTTACGGCAGAGCTGACGATTTGCTGATTCAGCGTTTTTGCCGGTAATTATTATGCTCATCAGTGAAGCGGAATTCCAGGCGGCTTTGGGGCGCAGATTATTACAAGCACCCGGATGGCGTGTTTTTTGGCGCGCTACACGTCCCCTGAATACTCGGGTGGCTTTGCACTGGTTTCTGGTTGTCCATGGACCGATTTACGCCTAGGTGTCATTTACGAGAGAATCTGCAACAGGAACATGTGTAAAAAGGGTTTTATGTATGTTTTTCCATTCAGCGAAATTGTTGGCTGGAAAGCTCGTTAAAAAGTAACAATGTGGCCTTTTGTCTACACAAACTGCTTGAAGGAGCAGCATTGTGCTACACTGTATACAATAAAACATGGTGCATGAGTAACCGATGAGTAACTGGAACCTCATAATAAGTTGTATTAAGTCTGAGGTTTGGACCATACATTGGGGGGGGGGGGTCATACCTTACCGTGTGCAATGTATGCTTCCAGGATCCTGTCTGCTGAACAGCAATGAAGATATGAGCATTGTGTCTCTGACGGCATGACCGGGTTACGCACGTTTTGCCCAGACCATATGGTGACAAAGGAATCATCTGTGATCTGTAGAATTTAGAAGCACATAAAATGAATATGCATAGTATCATTCTCTACCAGGGCCACCCATGGGGCAAGCCTCTTCTATACACACATAGCAACACTGAGCCAACGATACATATATTACAGCATGCAACATTAATAAATGTGTAATGTCTAGATTGCAGGAGGTCTTATGCTCTGGCTTTGTATCAACGAGGGAACAATCAGTTTGTGTGAGGTCCTGGAAGAATTAGAAGAACTTACACATACTACTAACATTCTCTCTATACACAATCATATATAGCACGGAGGAATTAATGGCTACACACACTGAAATATGGAAGATTAAGTAATAATTTGAATTTAGCAGGTCTATTGGCAGAGACATCAAGGGCATGATCAGGTTAAGCAAGGTCCACCTAAGTCCGACAAATAAACCAGATGAATAAGAATTCCCTCCTGTCTCCCTGTGTTACTGTAAGGAGCCAGCCCCCCTCACTGTAACAAAAAGCTCTACAAACTTTACTGCAGCATTCCAGCAGCCAGGGTTTTGTCAGAATAAAGGGAGAGCTGTGGGGTCAGTCGCTGCTGTACAGGGATAAGATTCAGGGGGTTATAATGAGTGTAAATCCCAGAACAGCACAGATACAAGGTGTTGCTGTAATTGTCATACACAGGCATTATGCAGCACATACAGATGCAAGGTGTTGCTGTAATTGCCATACACAGGCATTATGCAGCACATACAGATGCAAGGTGTTGCTGTAATTGCCATACACAGGCATTATGCGGCACATACAGATACAAGGTGTTGCTGTAATTGCCATAAACAGGCATTATGCGGCACATACAGATACAAGGTGTCGCTGTATTTGCCATACACAGGCATTATGCGGCACATACAGATACAAGGTGTCGCTGTAATTGCCATGCAAAGGCATTATGCAGCACATACAGGTAGTGTTGCTGTAATTGCCATGCACAGGCATTATGCAGCACATACAGATACAAGGAGTTGCTGTAATTGTCATACACACCGGCATTATGCAGCACATACAGATACAAGGTGCTGCTGTAATTGCCATACACAGGCATTATGCAGCACATACAGATACAAGGAGTTGCTGTAATTGTCATACACACCGGCATTATGCAGCACATACAGATACAAGGTGCTGCTGTAATTGCCATACACAGGCATTATGCAGCACATACAGATACAAGGAGTTGCTGTAATTGCCATACACAGGCATTATGCAGCACATACAGATACAAGGAGTTGCTGTAATTGCCATACACAGGCATTATGCAGCACATACAGATACAAGGAGTTGCTGTAATTGCCATACACAGGCAATATGCAGCACATACAGATACAAGGTGTTGCTGTAATTACCATACACAGGCATTATGCAGCACATACAGATACAAGGTGTTGCTGTAATTGCCACACACAGGCATTATGCAGCACATACAGATACAAGGTGTTGCTGTAATTGCCACACACAGGCATTATGCAGCACATACAGATATTGCATTGCTAATAATCTCATGCTGATCACTACAAATCCCCATAAGCAGGAGATCTCACCATTTTATTATCTGTCTGCAGCACCTTTACTGCATCTGTCTGTATGCTGATAATGCAGACCCCATGTAAGCAGGAGATCTCACCATTTTATTAGCTGTCTGCAGCACATTTACAGACACAAAGGCCATTTCTGCCTGTATGCTGATAATACAGACCCAGTGTGACACTGTGCAAGATAATGACATCACACGAAATCGCCGCAATCTTTTGAAGCTGCGAGACCACACTGCACCAATCCACCGAGTCACCACCAATGGAGATGCCGTAATCTCCACATAAGACACTACCAACGCAAGAGGCAGGACTACAAGGCAGCTACGCCATAGAGTGACGTGAAGTTTCGGCCACATGATTAAGGCCATCACGGCCGAAACGTCACGTCACTCAATGGGGTGTAGCTTGTTCTCCTCTTTAATAAATGCACTTTATTACTGCCTTGTAGTCCTGCCTCTTACGTTGGTATTGTGCAAGATAAGGGACGTCATCTATAGTTTACAGCCTTTCGTCCCAGCAATATTTCTATAAAGGATAAAACGATACATTCAAATTTAAAATTGTGCAAATTTATAATATTTTGTCCATAGAATAACTATTTCAGTGCTAATTTGCCATTTTACCTTAAATTTTAAATTTAATGGTTAACTACACACCTCATAATTCAAATTATCAATTATCATTGATAATATTTTTTTCAGTAGAAATCGCTCGGTAGTGAAGGGGTTAAGAAATGAATGCTGGATTTTGGATTCATAAAAACATTAAGTCTGTCTGCATGGACACAAAGTCTGTTTAGCGCCTCTCTTACATAGCAACTTTGTTTCTGACGTGTTTTCATTTATATGCTCTGGAACACGCATGTAGTCAATGTGAACATGAGTTTCAATTGATTGAAGGTTGTTCGGCAGTGCGGGGAGAAACCTGCCCCATGCCGGGTGAACACAGGGCAGAAAAACACTCCACAAGGAGAAAAGAGATGGTGGAAAAAATGGAAATAGACAAATCTACGGCTCTTTTGGCCTTCGGTGTAAGGTTTCAAAGTATTCTGCTTGGAAATTATTAGACCACCAAAAAGCAGCCGACTTCTGCCAAAAACGACTGAAAAAAAGTAAAGGTTAAAAAAAAAGAAGCTATAGTTAATAACTTGGAAACTACAGCCTTACACAAGAAACACGGTTTGGCAAGTCTTTAAAACAACTTTGTGAGCAATAAAGAAAGAAGCAGCAGTAGACATTAAAGGGGCGGCGGTGTCAAAGTCATTTTATACTAAACAGACGTGATGGATCTCAGTAGCAGCAAAAGCCACAATAGGAAACCTGTTCACAGATCGATCGCCCGCGTTCTGCAGGGGACGACATTTTAAAAAAGCCAAGGAGCACGGTTTTAAGTTGACGTTTTGTGATGTATTTTTAGGCTGTGTTTGAATTCATCACCTTAGTACTTATGTTACTACCAATAAATATCCAGAGGAAGCTCGAATTTAACCCCTTCACTGCTGAGCCATTTCATGTCTTAAAAAAAAAGAAAAACGTGTTTTTTTTATTATTTTTTTTGTTTACTTTAAACATGGTCATGTTTGGTATCATTAGAAAGGCCATGATCTGGCCTTTCTAATGATACCAAACATGACCCTGCTAGCTGCGAACAGTCCGGAGATATTTGGGTTCAAAGGAACCCCCTATCTCCACCCCATCTTTCCTTTAGGTGTCAGTGAGGACGTTCCCAACACGTCCTCAGCAGTGAAAGGGTTAAGAGGCTTAATCTCCCTTTTAGGTCTGAAAGCAGCCAGTCGAGAAGAAGACATAAAAGGGCAACGATGTTTCGCTCCATTGTCCAAGGGCGCCGAGACTCACAGGGGATGAAGCGGAGTTACTATACTCACTCCTTGGTGTTTAGAAGCTCACAGTTTGCACTTACCAACTAATGGGACGCCAATGCATTGACCTAATGGGCGAGTGGGCGACTTGACATATTGAAGCACTCTCATTTACAATGTTGTAATGAAAGGATTGGCGGTCTCTGTAAGCCATTGACAGGGCAACAAGTGGGTCACTAACACACAGAGGATGCAAGACACAACTTCACAGCGCAGTTCTTCCGATTCAATGCGTTGTGAGTTGTGCGTGGCTGCCTATACACAGCACGACAGGGGAGAAGATTTCCGTCAGGTTAATCTGCACATTTTGAAAGGCGTTCTAAGCAATATATTCATTTTCTCACTGTAAGATTATATTATTCCTGTGTCTTGTTTGTTTTCACCGTATTACTTTTAAATGTTGTATAATTAAAGTGGTGGGATTGGGTTTGACGACTTCTTCGGACACAGATGGGCCTCCCAAGTAAACGAGCAAGCTATGACCACATTCAAGCACAGTAACACAACGTACAATACAAACCTGCATTCTCACGCAACGATCTCCCCTCTGTATTCCTAAACAAAAGCTTGTCCATAAGAACACACCTCTTCATCTGTCCATGGAACCACACCTCAGTGTTTAGGACTCTCCAAGATCCCTGGACCGACTCAATCTCACCCGTCATTGAACAGTTGTACTGTGGCTGGATGGTGAAGAGGTAACATCACTGCTCTATAACTGTGGAGACACAGGTTTGAATCCCGGCCAGAGCAACTCTCCAGTAAGTGTCCTTGGGCGAGACACCTAACGGTTGATACTTGCTACCACACAATATCGGCTGTGGAGTCCAGTGGTGACGTCTCTACCCTTCGACCGTGGAGAAGCAAATCAAAATCCCATTCGGCACATCCCTCCAATACAACTGTGGAGAAGCAAGTCTCGACTTCACGAGAAGCGGGTCCAACCTAACCACCAGGTTGCTGCTCTACAATCATGGAAAGACGACTCGATCCCCCTCAGGAGACGCCACCAGCGAGTGTCCTTGGGCAAGATACCGAACGATATGGATGCACCTACCTCACAAAAATACTTGTGCATCTCATAGATTTAAGTTCCTTTGAGAAGAGGGTCCCCTGAATCAGCTCATCATCCATGTGTGGAATTCTAATGTATCAACAACTTGTACACTGATATTGAAAAGCGCTGCACAATATGTGGCGCTATATACAGTCAGGTCCAGAAATAGTGACATTGACACAATTCTAACATCTTTGGCTCTATACACCACCACAATGGAGATGGTATAAAACAAACACAATGTGTTTTAACTGCAGACTGTCAGCTTTAATTTGAGGGTATGTACATCCAACTCAGGTGAACGGTGTAGGACTTACAGCAGTTTGCAGATGTGCCTCCCACTTGTTAAGGGACCAAAAGTAATGGGACAATTGGCTTCTCAGCTGTTCCATGGCCAGGTGTGTGATATTCCCTCATTACCCCAATTACAATGTGCAGATAAAAGGCCCAGAGTTCATTTCAAGTGTGCTATTTGCATTTGGAATCTGTTGCTGTCAACTCTCAAGATGAGATCCAAAGAGCTGTCACTAACAGTGAAGCAAGCCATCATTAGGCTGAAGAAACAAAACAAACCCATCAGAGAGATAGCAAGAACATTAGGTGTGGCCAAAACAACTGTTTGGAACATTCTCAAAAAGAAGGAACGCACCGGTGAGCTCAGCAACACCAAAAGACCCGGGAGACCACGGAAAACAACTGTGGTGGATGACCGAAGAATTCTTTCCCTGGTGAAGAAAACACCCTTCACAACAGTTGGCCAGATCAAGAACACTCCCAGGAGGTAGGTGTATGTGTGTCAAAGTCAACAATCAAGAGAAGACTTCACCAGAGTGAATATAGAGGGTTCACTACAAGATGTAAACCATTGGTAAGCCTCAAAAACAGGAAGGCCAGATTAGAGTTTGCCAAACAACACCTAACAAAGCCTTCACAGTTCTGGAACAAGATCCTATGGACAGATGAGACCAAGATCAACTTGCACCAGAGTGATGGGAAGAGAAGAGTATGGAGAAGGAAAGGAACTGCTCATGATCCTAAGCATACCACCTCATCAGTGAAGCATGGTGGTGGTAGCGTCATGGCGTGGGAACGTATGGCTGCCAATGGAACTGGTTCTCTTGTATTTATTGATGATGTGACTGCTGACAAAAGCAGCAGGATGAATTCTGAAGTGTTTCGGGCAATATTATCTGCTCACATTCCGCCAAATGCTGCAGAACTCATTGGACGGCGTTTCACAGTGCAGATGACCCAAAGCATACTGCAAAAGCAACCAAAGAGTTTTTGAAGAGACAGAAGTGTAATGTTATGCAATGGCCAAGTCAATCACCTGACCTGAATCCCATTGAGCATGCATTTCACTTGCTGAAGACAAAACTGAAGGGAAAATGCCCCAAGAACAAGCAGGAACTGAAGACAGTTACAGTAGAGGCCTGGCAGAGCATCACCAGGGATGAAACCCAGCGTCTGGTGATGTCTATGCGTTCCAGACTTCAGGCTGTGATTGACTGCAAAGGATTTGTAACCAAGTATTAAGAAGGGAAAGTTTGATTTATGATTATTATTCTGTCCCATCACCTTTGGTCCCTTAACAAGTGGGAGGCACATCTGCAAACTGCTGTAAGTCCTACACCGTTCACCTGAGTTGGATGTACATACCCTCAAATTAAAGCTGACAGTCTGCAGTTAAAGCACATTGTGTTTGTTTCATTCCAACTCCATTATGGTGGTGTATAGAGCCAAAGATGTTAGAATTGTGTTGATGTCCCAATATTTCTGGACCTGACTGTAAATAAAGGATAGTAATAATAAAAAACAGTTTCTTTACATACTTGACGAAACATAAAACATGCCGTTCCCGTACATGATTGATAGATTCACCCACTACAGACGACACGCCAAAAAAATCCTGATAAAAGCTCCCCATCACGAAAAGTTGGCCCTATGAGGGACTCGTATATCTACACATTCAAACTCAAAAAACCTTGCTATTGCGCTGAGAATATCAAGGTCTCCTCCCACACAACTCAATGGCTTCCTACAACTCTTCTTAGAAAGGATGAGCTGGGAGGACCAGACGGAGAAGTTTAATGGGCCATCTTGGACACCGTGGTCATGTGTGGGGCGAGGGGTGTAAAGTTCTGGGTCTGAAGGTACCTTTAAAAAAAATGGTATGGGCAGATTTTTGCAGTTCTGGGATAAATCTACTGCACAAACTCTTTTGACGCACAGCTGCAACTAGCATCATTTAATAAAGGCTTGCTCGGCATCATGGGAGATGTAGTTTGCAAACATCTGCGGTGCCAAAGCAAACCATCACCATCGTAGGCTTTGGCAACTCGACCAAAGTAATCCGCAAATGATAAAACTAATTTATCTGCGGCTCCGAAGATGAACCCTGCCTGCTGACATGAACGCCAGCTCCGGCGGAGGAACAGAGGTGCGATTTTAGGGAGACTGAAAGGGTTTGAATTATTTCTTCTATATTTTTATGCGCTGTCAGCCCGGCGAATAAATGCAAGGCTTTCATTCCTCCATGGCTCGACTCGGATGCTTTTCGCAAGCACTAAATCTGCCGGACACATACTTGGCTCAGATATTTAAAGTATTAAATTCAGCATTACATACTTAAGTTGAATTTGCACAAGAAAATCCGGCATGACTAATCTTAAGGTCTCTTTTACTCGGAACGGTCGGTTTTTTGGAGAAGGTCACAATGTGTAACTGGGGAATCCAAGCTTAAAAAGAAAAAGAGAATTAGGTATAGACATGTACGCAGCGATAGACAGGATTTGGAAGAAATCAAAAACATTCCTTGATTAATTAGAAATCCTATATATCATCATTTATATTCGCAGCTTGCGGTTTGATTACTGGCCTTATTATGAATATTCTGCATTTTTTGTGTCCGATGAAGGTTTGTAAAAAAAAATTAAAAAAAAAAAAATCAATGCAAACAACTGTCTTTTTTAATTAAAAAATATTATTTAAGAAAAATAAAGACAAAGAAGCTGTTTTTTTTAAAGGTAAGATCACAGGATGTGTCGTTTCACTCACGCGTGAATTCTGTTTACTGCGGTAACTAGCTTTACTGGAGTGAATACATTAAATGGACGTGCTTGGAGTCAACGTAACATTTGGGGTCCAAGTGCGATATTTCTCAAAGACAATAAGGGGTATTCAAAGAGATCCGAATGGCTGCCGAAAGTTAACCGAACGCTGAAAAGCAGCGTTTGGTTACCTCTCCTGGCCATTCGGCTATCCAGAGAGCAGGCAATTCGCCAAATCCTGGCGAATTGCCTGCACATACGGTGCCTGTTTGAGGGCAGTGAATCCCCATTCAGAGAACAAAAACCCAGCAGTGAAAAGTTGCCGAATTGCCCTGCCATTCGGTGGTTTCATTCGACAGGTTTATTCAGGCGAATCCCATAGGCTTCAATGTTAAAAATATTCCTGTTTTTATTCAATATCTAATAAACTGTTTATTATTTTAATCTGCAGCAAAAAGTCTCTTTATTTCTAGATTTTTTTAGGACCTTTTAGGCATTTTTGGGGAATTTTTTGCAAACATTTTTTTTTAATCGTTCTTTCTTTTTTTCTGTAACAGCCCTTGTTATTATCATTCATTGGATCTTATATGTAAATTCCAGACATTTTCACTCAGTAGTTCCTTTGCAAACAGCGTTTCAGTTTTCAAACATTCAAGCAAACGGTTTTTTGAATTTCTTTTTTCTGCATTCGTCTGCGGTGTCGGGTTTTTCCAGCGGCTGCTCTGCGCTCTGATCGGCTCCTGCTCGGGTTTCTCCGGCATGTTAATCCAGATGTTTTTGCAGGTTTTGGTGTGCGTTCGCCGGGTTTTGCAGTGAGTTTTCGGTGGGTTTGCAGCGGCTTTTTCCTGCACTACGACGGCCATGTGGTGCTTGCTGAATACACCGCAGGGTCGCCGAAATGGGATCGCCAAATGGTACCGAATTGAAGAGAATGAAAAGTCACCGAACGTGCGGTGACTTTTCGATTCTCTTTTGAATAACCCTGTTAATTGATCAGGAATGTCTATTATTTGAGGTCCTTGTTTTCTGTGTGCCTGTAAAGTAAATATTGAGTTCCCAGGGCCCCAAAATTCGATTTTAAACAAACCCCTATGCCATTTCATTTTATCTCCCCTATCAGAAAAGTATTTGACCGCTGTATTCTTCAAGTTAGGAGATTCAGCAACAAACATTATTGGGGTCGCCGACATTTCGGTGCTCTGTTGTTCCCCGCAATTCAGGGAATCAAATTTCCCTAACCTGTGGTGAAGTCTGCATTCACCGCAGGGTCCCCGGAGCGCAGGGAACCCCAAAATCTGCCGCAAAACCGCAGACAAATCGCAGAATAAAAGCCGAAATTCCGCCGGAAAACGAAACCGATACAATCCGAAGTATCAGATCACTCGAACCGCCGCAAATAAACGATGATCCGCCACACACAGCGCAGACCAGCCGCCAGGAAAAGAAGTCGACATGGTATTACTTTGTATTTCTGTAACAACTGTAACATTTCAATGTTTCTTGAACCCAGGACGTACTTTAAAACGAGATAAATCTCAATGTATCTATCCTTCCTGGTAAAATACTTTATAAATAAATAAATTAAAAGGGGGGAAAAAATTAAATAAAAACTATTGAAAGTGTCAAAATTGAAACGCTGTTTGCAAAAAAACTACTAGACAAAAATTCTGGAATTAATATATTAGGTCCTATGAATGATAATAAAAAGGTCTGATACAGAAAAAAGAAAAAAACGCTATAAAAAAAACTGGAAAAAAAATCCCTTACAAAATGCCTAGAAGATCCTAAAAAAATAAATCAATAAATAAGAGACTTTTTGCTGCAGATTAAAATAATAAACAGTTTATCAGATATTGAATAAAAACAGGAATTTTTTTAACATTCAAGCCTGAATAAACCTGCCATATGAAATCACCGAATAGCAGGGCATTTCGTCAACTTTTCACTGCTGTTCGGTGTCTCTGAATAGATTAACCATTGCTTCTCTATGGGGAATTTCACTGCCATTGAACAGGCACCGCACTTGCTGGCAATTCACCAAAATTTGGCGAACGGCCTGCTCTCTGAGTAGCCAAATGGCCACGAAAATGCATCGTACTGGGAAATTCACTGTTTGGTACCATTTCGGGGCCAGATGGGCTTGTTGTGAATAAGCCTGTATGTAATGTCTGTATATATGTTATGTTCAAAGTCACAGAAACATCTATCTATACAGCATGGGCCTCTATGCCGTTGTTTGTGCTAACTTAACCAGAGCTGGTGTAAACTTCCCAGAGCCATTCTAATCTATGGAGTTAAGTTTACAACAGCTCTGGTTAAGTTAACACCAATTTTGGAATAGAGCCCAATGTTTTTTTAGGTCATGAGGATGATGTTCACTAGACAGATTCAGATGTGAAGATATTGTGTTTATCTACCATGTTCCCTTGGTGCTGGCATGTAATTGGAAGATCTAGACTTTGCATGCACATGCAGCTCTATAATTAGGCAAAATAGGCAGTCGCCTAAGACACCACTCAAACAGTGGCCCATATGATGGAACGTCAGTGCGCGCAAAGCATTTCACACAAATATACTCCCATCTTCAGAGAGATTGCGGAGCTCTGAAAATGTATTGGGTTACATTCTCTTTTTTATATACAGTGGGGCAAAAAAGTAATTAGTCGGCCACCAATTGTGCAGGTTCTCCCACTTAAAAAGATGAGAGAGGCCTGTAATTGTCATCATAGGTAACTTCAACTATGAGAGACAAAATGAGAGAAAAAATTCCAGAAAATTTATTTATAAAGGATTTTACCAGGAAGGATACATTGAGATTTCTCTCGTTTTCAAGTATGTCCTGAGTTCAAGTACATTGAAGTGTTACATTTACAGAAATACAAAGTAATACAATGTAAGATATTAACAACACAAATATACAGATTAACAGAAAATAAATATGTAGTAAATATAGTCACTAGGTTACATGTTTACAGGTGCATTCTGTATTGAGGTATGTTAATAGGGAAATTTTGAGTGACTTAAGACTGGTGGAAGATTTAATGGTGTCTGGGAGGTTATTCCATAATTGTGGTGCTCTGTAGGAAAATGAGGACCGAGCCACTGTCTTTTTGTATTGTGGTATTGCAAGTAAGGTGCTGGTCCTGGATCGGAGGTTATAGGATGAGGGAGCTGCTGGGGGAAGCAGTCTATTCAGGTAGGGTGGCAGCTTCCCAGAGATGCTCTTAAACACCAGGCTGGAAAGGTGAAGGGTGCGTCTGGATTCTAGCGATGGCCAGTTTAGCTGTTTTAACATGTCTGATTTTTAAAGAATTTATTTGCAAATTATGGTGGAAAATAAGTATTTGGTCACCTACAGTACAGAACAAACAAGCAAGATTTCTGGCTCTCACAGACCTGTAACGTCTTCTTTAAGAGGCTCCTCTGTCCTCCACTCGTTACCTGTATGAATGGCACCTGTTTGAACTTGTTATCAGTATAAAAGACACCTGTCCACAACCTCAAACAGACACACTCCAAACTCACTATGGTCAAGACCAAAGAGCTGTCGAAGGACACCAGAAACAAAATTGTAGACGTGCACCAGGCTGGGAAGACTGAATCTGCAATAGGCAAGCAGCTTGGTGTGAAGAAATCAACTGTGGGAGCAATGATTAGAAAATGCAAGACATACAAGACCACTGATAATCTCCATCGATCTGGGGCTCCACGCAAGATCTCACCCCGTGGGGTCAAAATGATCACAAGAACGGTGAGCAAAAATCCCAGAACCGCACGGGGGGGACCTAGTGAATGACCTGCAGAGAGCTGGGACCAAAGTAACAAAGGCTACCATCAGTAACACACTACGCCACCAGGGACTCAAATCTTGCAGTGCCAGACATGTACCCCTGCTTAAGCCAGTACATGTCCAGGCCCGTCTGAAGTTTGCTAGAGAGCATTTGGATGATCCAGAAGAGGATTGGGAGAATGTCATATGGTCAGATGAAACAAAAGTAGAACTTTTTGGTAAAAACTCAACTCGTCGTGTTTGGAGGAGAGAGAATGCTGAGTTGCATCCAAAGAACACCATACCTACTGTGAAGCATGGTGGTGGAAACATCATGCTTTGGGGCTGTTTTTCTGCAAAGGGACCAGGACAACTGATCCGTGTAAAGGGAAGAATGAATGGGGCCATGTATCATGAGATTTTGAGTGAAAACCTCCTTCCATCAGCAAGGGCATTGACGGTGAAACATGGCTGGGTCTTTCAGCAGGACAATGAACCCAAACACACCGCCCGGGCAACAACGGAGTGGCTTCGTAAGAAGCATATCAAGGTCCTGGAGTGGCCTAGCCAGTCTCCAGATCTCAACCCCATAGAAAACCTTTGGAGGGAGTTGAAGGTCCGTGTTGCCCAGCGACAGCCCCAAAACATCACTGCTCTAGAGGAGATCTGCATGGAGGAATGGGCAAAAATACCAGCAACAGTGTGTGAAAACCTTGTGAAGACTTACAGAAAACGTTTGACCTCTGTCATTGCCAACAAAGGATAAATAACAAAGTATTGAGATGGACTTTTGATATTGACCAAATACTTATTTTCCACCATAATTTGCAAATAAATTCTTTAAAAATCTGACAATGTTATTTTCTGGATTTTTTTTCACATTTTGTCTCTCATAGTTGAAGTTACCTATGATGATAATTACAGGCCTCTCTCATCTTTTTAAGTGGGAGAACCTGCACAATTGGTGGCTGACTAAATACTTTTTTTGCCCCACTGTATATCAAGAGGGACCTCACATTAGATCTTGCCACAAGGGCTCACTATCTCCAGGGCCAACTCTGGGTCCATGCAACAAATGGCTTGACACGGATGGTAAATTTTAGCCATTGTATCAATTTATCTGTCCTTTGGGGTACATAAATGTTCAGTAACACCAGGACATACTTGAAAACGAGAGAAATCTCAATGTATCCTTCCTGGTAAAATCCTTTTATAAATAAATAAAAAAAATATGTCCACAGTGCAACATTCTGGAATAGCAACGGTTGTGTAAATAACAACACAATTTGGAGTGATGTCCGTGTACTTTAAAAGGGACAGAGGACACTAGAATGTATACAGAGTATAAGATCCCAGTGAGAAGAGGGTTCCCCAATCCTCCTGTATCATCTATGTCAAGTGTTCCTCTAACTAATGTATTGTCCCCTTGTCTACTTATTTTGTACAGCACTGCAGCTCCTGCTGGTGCTATATAAAGTATCAATACTTTAAACTTTGTACTTGAATAGAATTCCATTCTAGCATCATTTGATGCTGTTTGATGTCATAGTATCACTTTAGGGGATTTTATATGATGTTATACAGGGACAGAAATGGGGGTTTATTGGATTAGACCAGTTACAGAAAAGCTGTTAGGTTGCACTCGCCTCCTCAGCCCAATGTTTGCACTGGTTTCAAGAGCATTTCAGGTTTGTAAACGGGGTAATTAATAGCATGTTCTCCACTTGAAGAGACTGATTAATAGGTCCTTTATTTTCCTGGTCTCTTTCCATTCAAGGCAAGTACCGAGAAGTAACTCCGTAACACAGAGAGGTCTGAGAAAGAAAGTTACATCCTGTGGCTACATCAGAGCGTTCCACGTAATGAATACATTGTCTTTCCACCCATGATCAGTAAAGAATCGTCTTCAAATTTCGACATGTCCCCTAAGGATTCTGATGGGGTGAGGTTGTGGAGTGAGGACAATGACCTACGCCTACATGGAAAAAGGTCCCACTTCCTCCTGCGGACATGAAAAGCGAGTCTTGCTGTGCTCCGCAGCTGGGCAGGTTCTTGACTTTTCACGCAGCGATGGCCCTCGCCTGGCGCGACTCCTGAAGCTGCCGTCTTTTTTCCAGACAGGAAATATGAATCAAAAGAACATGACATAAAAAACAGCAATTTGTTTTCTGTGTGAGACCAGGGCTGCCTAACGAGCAGCGGACTCAAAAAGGGAAAAATAACGGTCCCTTACGCTTCTTCAGAGGTATCCGTTAAGCACGGAACGTGAGGATCATAAAGAATGACAAGTACAATGTATCACAGTGAAACAGGTTGGAAAAATACACATTGCAGAACATCAACAAAGAATAGGCTAATCAATGATTTCCCTGGGAAAAGGAATGAGAGAAGACACATTTATATATGAAAGTACATATGATCACGTGTGTGTGTGTGTGTGTGTGTGTGTATTGCATACATTACATACACACAATATTGCAAGGGAAAAAACTCCCTTTCAAAGATATTATATATACAAACACAAAACAAAGTAACGTTCTATCACTCGCGGAAAAATATAGTCCTAGTTTCATGTGAGCCAATGCTTGTTGCTGAATCCAGGTTATTTTGCATATAGGAAGACGGGAAAGGACATACCCAGCGATAGATTATTTAGATTAAGAGTAAATATATATATATTTTAGCTGAAATGTATGATAATAAAAACCATGAGGGGAGGGGAGGGGCATGGCCGGCTGCAGAGGTGAGCGGACGTGCTTGGAGGAGCTCCGCTTTCTCTTGTATATTTAGCAGTTTTCCTGGCATTTACACCCGCCATACCGCGTTTCTGACGGCCCCCCTCTGCGGCGGGTCATAGGGAAGATTGTTCCGGGACCTGGTTTGCCCCCTCTCCGGACCCGCGACCCACGTGGCGGCTGAGTTGACCACGAACGGACGCCATCTTGAAAGCCTAGTGGAGGAGTCGAAGCCTACCTTTGACCCGCAGTGCTCGGTGTCGGAATGGGGAAGAAACCCAAAGCTAGTGGAGAACACCCCGGACATTCGGCTCTCATTGAGTGGCACATCGGAGCGCAGGCTATTACAACGTCAGCCTCTGGGTTGTGGCACTGCAGAGCCACGGGAGAACAGTGCACCCGGACCCCCCTCTCCCTTGCGGCAGCTTCCGTCCGAGACAGATGACAATGACTTGCCGACCACCAAGAATGATATTAAAGCTTTCCTGGCGGACGCCAGGCTGGCTTGGCAAGCCGATTTCCGGGCCCTCGAGACAAACCTTACTGCCACCCAGACCCAGGTGACTGCCGTTCGAGCACACGCAATGGAGATCGAGGAGGCGCAGGCCGCAACCTCCTCACAATTGAAGGACCTTCAAGCACAGGTGGGACATCTGCAGGTGGCTGTGGTGTCGCTTGAGGCTCGTCATCGACGGCGCAACCTGAAGCTACGAGGGGTACCGGAGTCGATACTAGACGTTGCTCTGCTGGACTATGTTACCCGCTTCGTGTTAGCTGTCCTCTCTCCCGGTGCTTTTCTCCAGGATCCAGTACTCTCCGCGACCCGGGTGTGGAAGGCGGACTCGGCACCGGCTGGTGTCCACCGTGACGTCATTGTGGTTCTCCGGGATGTTCGTTTGCAGATGCAGATGCTGGAAGCGACTCGTAACGTCCCCCCAGTTTCTTTTGAGGGTGCCTCCGTTGCGATCTACAGAGACCTTCCCTTTTTAATCTTGGCTGCAAGGCGACTGTTCAAACCAGCCACTACACTTTTGCGGGCCCACGGTGTGCGTTACAAGTGGGGACCACTCGGCTCCTTGCTCATACCCTTTGGCAATGGCCACGTTTCAGCGACCATGGCGGAAGACGTGATCACTCATCTCCGAGACTAGGGAATAACCTCGGAAGCCCCATGCAGCGTGGCGAGTGAATTGACGATGGGATCACCTACCCCTCCCAGGGAACCGGATTGAGTTGACTGTTTGTTCCCCCCTGGTCTATACCTCCTTCCCCACTTTCTAGAGGACCTTTTTTTTTATAGAAACCCACCCCTCCCCTTTTGCTTTTTGCTGTCACGTTGCATTACCGGCTACTCTGGACATTGCGGACCGGTTGGTCAGTGTAGCTTTTCGCTGGTGGAGGGAACCTTTTTTTTTTTCGGTCCCTTTCATCTCTCTTTCCCCCTGCCCCCTCCCCCCCCATTACCCCCTTTCCCAGGAGCAGGGATGCGTGGCAGGCGAGCCTTGAGGTGGCCACCTAGGCTCCCGCCACCTTTTTAGGCCCTACCATGGCCCTTCACTTGTGGTTCCCTCCTCGGCCCCCTGAATCTCTACAGGGGAACAGGGGCGAGCCGTTGAGCACCACGCGGTGCTCCTTATTGTTTCTGTGTCCCTTCCCCACCCCCTTTTTTTTTTGGCCTTCCTCCTCCCTCTGACTAAACTCGACGATACCGCACGAAACGGCATCTTTGTTATGATCTCATGGCTACTTCTGCAAATGATATCGTGCGGCCTCCTGTCCAACCCGCAGCCATCTTACTTGATTAGTTGATATTTTTCTCTAGGTTTATACCCTGCGACCTCTTTCTACGTGAATGTGTTTACTGTACTGCTGCCATAATTGAAATAAAAATGTTGAAACATAAAAACCACGAGGCTTCACCAGCATTTGATATGTCTCAAAGACGTGATAAAGACCACTTGGAGGGCAATCTAGCCTGGCATGGCATTGGCAAGTAGGGTTTGGTGTTATTGCAGACCCTAGGTGCAAAAAAGTGAGAAGTTGTGGACTTAATTTGCATATCCTACCCAGAGTTCTTTGCTGCATATGGGGAATGTAACACATGAGCTTTGTAAGCGGTTCTCTGAATTGCTGCGTTGTGTAAATGTCTTCTGCAACTATAAAACGTTAATATTTGCTACGTGGAGGCTTTTTATCTCACTTTTTGCCCTCCACTACAACTTAAATGTGTATATATATTAGTTATAATGCATATTTATAATTATTGTTGTAAGACAGGATAAGGAAGGGCTTCTAGCGGCTATGGCAGATAACCCACCATCTCCAGCAAAGTGTTAAAGATCCCAGAGGCACCTCTAGTCAGAGAGGCCTCAGATAAAGCTCATATACGAGACCCCTTTATTTATGTAAAAAAAAAATGCAGACATATGAATGCAGTGCTGTACTTGTATGGAGTACCATGTTGCTGCACATGAAGGCAGGTGTGGGGTGGACGTCGGCAGGGTGCATTCATGTGCCGCTGTTCAGGTGTATTATGTCATTGTGGTTTCTAATATGTATTTGCATGTTGCAAATGGCTGATATTCACTTTTTCTCTCCAGTGGACCCATAGATACATCACAAACCGACCATGAGCCGAGTGTCCAGTCGCCCGCTGAGCAACTTTAGTCGAACTATAAATAATGTTATATAATATATATATTTCCACACACTCAATCAGCATAAATAGCGTTATTCTGAGAAATCAGAGGGGGGGAAAAAAAAAAAAAAAAAAAAAAAAAAAATCAGTGAAAAATCACTTGAAGAGTAAACGTGACCCGTGTACCCGTTCTAAGAGGCCGTGAGGTTTAGGACGATCTTACAATCGTTCGGGTCAAGAGTAAAACCCAAGCTACTTGCCAAGGAAGGGTTAAATAATCCAAAACTGACGTGGTTATTAACTCGGGACCCATCGGTTCCTGGAATTCTTGCCGGTTACAAGACACAAGGGTTCCAGCTCAGACATCTACAGGTCTAACATTTCAACGCAGACCGGACATTAAACACTGAGAGGAAAACCCTAATTACAGTAAAACATTGAACAATGTCACTCGCTTCCCAAGAAGTGGACGTGGGCTGTGTTATTCCAAGATCTGGTGCTGAAGATAAAACAATACACATTGTCTACGCGCTCTCACAATCTTCTCAGGCCTCCCGGCAATCGAAATGCATCTGATTATCCCACATTCCGACTTCCTCCTGGAAGCCAACTGCCCCGCATTCCTCCCCAGTGAAAGAAGAGTTAACGGGTAATGAGGCCAATTTGAGGCTTTATTGCTTGTGAAAGTTGTAAAAACGTCACGCCGATTTATCGTAAACACTCATAAACTGTATTTACAGTGCGGTGCATTATTCCTGTAGTAAGTGAAACCAGAAGTACAATGTCACTTTCAATGGGTTACATCTGTTCCTGGAGTTCATTCTTATCGGGGAACGAACAAAACGCGCTGATCTGGAACGCACGTGGCCCAGTCACTTGGCTTTTACAAGCCAGAGAGTGGGGATTTTTTGCCCTACAGTTTACAAGTTTTACTCTGAAGAAGAAAAAAATACTATCAAAACTATCGCTTTACAACGTGAACATACAAATCAAATATCAATAGGCACTAAACAATACAAACAAATCAAATATCAATAGACACTAAACAATACAAACAAATCAAATATCAATAGGCGTAACAAGAAATAAACAATACGAACAAATAGAAGAAACAGGTGTTAAACAATAATAAAAATATATATATATCAATAAGCATAACAGGCACTATACAATACAAACAAATCAAATATCAATAGACCCTAAACAATACGAAAAAATATAGATAGAAGAAACAGGCACTAAACAATACAAACAAATCAAATATCAACAGGCGTAACAGACACTAAACAATACAAACAAATCAAATATCAACAGGCGTAACAGACACTAAACAATACAAACAAATCAAATATCAATAGGTGTAACAGGCACTAAACAATACAAACAAATCAATTATCAATAGACCCTAAACAATACAAAAAAATATAGATAGAAGAAACAGGCACTAAACAATACAAATAGAAGAAACAGGGGTTAATCCAGGGCTTGACAAAGCCAGGAGCCTGGAAGCCACTGGCTCCTAGAATTTTACTCCTGGCTCCTAAATTTCCAATTTATTTTACACCAGTCTAAAAGCAGTCTTTGTCATCTAAAAACATCTAGTTGGCGTCAATGTTTTCTTCCGGTCTCCTACATTTAATGTAAATATATCCAGCCCTGGTGTATGTATTTATAAATGAGGTCTGTTGTGTGTGTGTCTGCAGGGGGGTAAATGGGGTGTCCAATGACAACAAAGCAAAGAAAATAAGTAAACAAATAAAACAATATCACAACGTCACAGTGTACAGATGTTAACAACACAAAGAGATATATACATATATATATGATATATACCTTGATAAAGGCAAACCCTCGCCGAAACGTTGGCTTCTAACTTTTGTAGCTGGCTCCTAGATTCAAAGCAAATTTGTCAAGCTCTGTGTTAAACAATATAAAAATAAATCAAATATCAATAGGTGTAACAGGAACTAAACAATATAAACAAATCAAATATCAATAGGTGTAACAGGTGTTAAACAATATAAACAAATCAAATATCAATAGGTGTAACAGGTGTTAAACAATATAAACAAATCAATTATCAATAGGTGTAACAGGTGTTAAAGAACATAAACAAATCAAATAGCAATAGGTGTAACAGGTGATAAACAATATAAACAAATCAAATATCAATAGGTGTAACAGGCGTTAAACAATATAAACAAATCAAATATCAATAGGTGTAACAGGTGTTAAAGAACATAAACAAATCAAATATCAATAGGTGTAACAGGTGATAAACAATATAAACAAATCAAATATCAATAGGTGTAACAGGTGATAAACAATATAAACAAATCAAATATCAATAGGTGTAACAGGTGTTAAAGAACATAAACAAATCAAATATCAATAGGTGTAACAGGTGTTAAACAATATAAACAAATCAAATATCAATGGATATAACAGGTGCTAAATATAAAATTGAAGAAACAGGCACTAAACAATATAAACAAATCAAATATCAACAGGCGTAAAGGCGATAACAGTATACTCAAATAACAACAGGTGCTAAATATAAATAAAAAAATATGAATGTGTTTTTCTCCCCAAAAGAGAAGTCTAAAACCGTGAATTACGCTTTGTGTATGATTGTATTTTTTCTCGGGGCGGACTGACAACTAATGGGGCCCCCGGGCAATAGGAGGTCATGGGACCCCCTTGTTCTGCACCCACCGGAGGCCACACCCATAAAAAACCCACCCCTACAACGCAACACCCACATGTACATTATTGTGCTAAAGAATTCATTTCTGAACTCCTAAAAATAAACCTTTTTGAAAATCAACTTGGACCCAGCAGCAAATTGTGCCCCCCCTCCATACTTACAGATGGCCACCACACCGTCACCCACTCATTGCAGCTAAAGCAACACCCCGGCACAGAAAGTCCCTGTGGAAAATGTGGGAAACCCCCGATCACTTTAACAGATACTGTACAATCCTGACACACTGCACATTACAGAGTGCCACAGAAATAAAACTCAATGGAATGTGCAGAGTGTATGAGCGTATTACAGAGCTGCACTGCAAAAAAAACACAGTAATGTGCAGAGTGTATGAGCGCACCACAGAGCTCCACAGCAATAAAACCCACAGTAATGTGCAGCTCACACATGGATATATATTGCCCCCAGCAGCTCACACATGGATATATATTGCCCCCAGCAGCTCAAACATGAATATATATTGTCCCCACCAGCTCAAACATGGATATATACTGCCCCCAGTAGCTCAAACATGGATATATATTGCCCCCAGTAGCTCAAACATGAATAAATACTGCCCCCAGCACATCAAACATGGATAAATACTGCCCCCAGCACCTCAAACATGGATATAAATTGCCCCCAGTAGCTCAAACATTAATATATATTGTCCCCGTAGCTCAAACAATATATATTGCCCCCAGCTCCTCAAACATGGATAAATACTGCCCCCAGCACCTCAAACATGGATATATATTGCCCCCAGTAGCTCAAACATGAATATATTTGGCCCCAGCAGCTCAAACATGGATAAATACTGCCCCAGCAGCTCAAACATGAATATATATTGCCCCCAGCAGCTCAAACCTGAACATATATTGCCCCAGCAGCTCAAACATGAATATATATTGCCCCAGCAGCTCAAACATGAATATATATTGCCCCCAGCAGCTCAATCATGAATATATATTGCCCCAGTAGCTCAAACATGAATATATTTGCCCCAGTAGCTCAAACATGAATATATTTGCCCCCAGTAGCTCAAACATGGATATATATTGCCCCCCGTAGCTCAAACATGAATATATTTGCTCCAGTAGGTCAAACATGAATATATTTGCTCCAGTAGGTCAAACATGAATATATTTGCCCCCCAGTAGCTCAAAACATGAATATATCCGCCCCTAGTAGCTCAAACATGAATATATTTGCCCCCAGTAGCTCAAACATGGATAAATACTGCCCCCAGCACCTCAAACATGGATATATATTGCCCCTTCCTCCCCATTGCTCACCGGCTCTGAGGGCCCGCAGATCGGTAGGGGCCCGGT
This sequence comes from Leptobrachium leishanense, assembly GCA_009667805.1. NCBI lineage: Eukaryota > Metazoa > Chordata > Amphibia > Anura > Megophryidae > Leptobrachium > Leptobrachium leishanense. The sequence goes on along the minus strand of CM019072.1, from coordinate 11,860,862 downwards.
TTGGGGCGACATAGTGGGCCCCCGCCGGTTTCCCTCTGATGATCAGTGCACTTAACAGGCAGCAAGCGGCGCACTCTGTAAATGCCACGGTGGCGCCTGCAGCATACCTGCATACCAGTCTAAAACTGGAGTAGGCACGTTGCACTGGCGCCGCCCCTCACTAGACACGTCACGTGAGGGGGCGGCGCAGAAGCCACCGTGGCGTTTACAGAGTGTGCCGCTGGCTGCCTGTTAAGTGCGCTGATCATCAGACGGAAACCGGCGGGGGCCCACTGTGTCGCCCCAAACCGGGCCCCTACTGACCTGCGGGCCCCTACTGACCTGCGGGCCCTCGGGCGGTGCCCGATGGGTCAGTCTGCCCCATATGTTTCACTGTATCTCTTTTTTAAAAATTGTCAATAGTCGGTATCTATATGTGCCTCTTTACAAGAGCAATCGATTAAGGTTGGGGTCAGACGAGCGCTGTTATCACGTCCGTGTTGCCGCACATTTGTACGTCCACGGCAGCATAGCATTCTGACCAATGGAGCCCCACACACGAAGTACGTCCGCACGAAGTGCGGATGCATGGCGGACGCGGCAAACGGACGCAGGTTACACAAGAACGTAATACTGCTAGAACGGACGTGTGGAGTGCGCCACGTCTGCAACATCCGCATAGCTTTGTGTGTGAGTGATGAAACGTGGTCAGACGGACTGCATTTATACGTCCAGCATTTTTGACGGACAGAATGTTCTTTCATTGTAATTTATTTTCCCTGCTACATCAGTCAAAAAATACGTCAGTAAAAAAGACGGACTGTGTGGCCACTACCTTGCTGTCAGTCAGTAAGTACGTCCAAACTGCACGGACGTACAGTCCGTACAAAATGCGCTCATCTGACCCTAGCCTAAGACCGTAATGCTTTGGTATACTATGCCAGCTCAAATGGCTCATATGAACAAGAATGCGTTAGATATAGGTTAGAGGCATTGCAACACGCGTGGTTCGTACTTTCATATGTGGTGGTCTTGCCCGCTTATTGTATCTTTTTGGATGAAAATACGGGACTTAGTACAGATGTTTTTTTCTAACCCTGTTCCTCTGGACCTGTGTGTTTTCCTGCTGTCTAGACCAGTCACAGGTTTTACGTTCTATGAGAACAGATTGATGGCTAAAATGACACTGGCCGCAAGGCGTGCAGTAGCAGAGGTGTGGAGACAACCATGCCTACCAAAGATGGCTAAAGTGTTTGCTAAAATTAAAGACATATAGATTATGGATGAATTTTTTTTTTTTTTTTAAATTTCAACATTTTATTTTGCAAAAATGTCATTGATACATAACCATTCTGTCAAAGAACGCATCGCATGAGAACAATATACATTTGATAATAAGGGGGGAAAGGGGGAACATGGATATGACGCATAGTGATAACGAACGACGCGGTGATGCAAGACGGGGAACGCAACGTAATTCCACATTATTAAAAAGAAAAAAAAGTCCACAGTAACCTATACGTTTGCTAACTGCTAAAATCAGAGAGTGGGAGAGAGCAAGAGGTAACAAGGGGGGGACGTGTCGCGGTTCACTTTGAGGGGGAGTAGATGTCTCCAGCATCCAGAAGGGAACAACAAAACAAGAGGAAAAAAAAATAAAAAACAACACCCCACCACATGAAAGGGAAGCTGGAGGGGGTGAAGGAAGTGGCAAAGGCCATATCCGTGACTCTCCTGGCACGCTCCCGGAGGAGGCCATGGAGGGGTACTGTCACGAGGCCCGGGGGCACGAGGGCCAGGTATGGCTTGTATACCATGATGGCGCGCCTCGTGATCTCCCGGAGATTGCTACATTAAAAAAAAAAAAAGGGGGTGGGAGAACATCACCCTTCAGGGGACGCTTATCCAAGGTAGGACAAAAACAGGATAGAGGGAGACAGGCAGCACTTCAGAACGGGTCGGGTTAGTAGCCGCAGCTGGATGAAACCCCCCAGCCTCACTCCAAATTGCCTGAGGGTAGGGGGGAACCCGCAGGTGAGTGCACAGTCACTTGACACGAGAAAGCAGGAAGTAGGCCAAGGGAGTGCAAATGACCCTCCGCTTCGGCCGTTGAGGCGGCCACCATCGCTTGTCCACCGTCCGGGGTTATAATGAGGGAGCTGGAGGCGCCCCACTTATAGCCTATGTCGTGCGCACGTAATAAGGTGGTAACAGGCCGAAATTGTCGACGGGCGGCAAGTAACATGAAAGGCAGGTCCCGGAATATGGCGATTGAAGCTCCTTCAAAAAGGACTGTAGGCACATTCCGCACTGCGCGAAAGACCGCTGAATGCAAGGCCGTATCGCGGAGTGTGACGATCACATCTCGCAACGCTTTTGCTGGGGCCAAGGCTGCTTTCCGCACACGAAGTGCAGCGAGGACAGAGTCCCGCAAGTGTTCCGTGGAGTGGAGAACTGTCTCCAAAAATCGCACAGTGTAGGGCAACACATCCGAGTCCGGCACCGTCTCTGGGACCCCCCGGAGCTTCAGGTTTCGGCGCCTGTGCCTCGTTTCTAACGCCAACACGGCAGATTGTAGGCCGCTGACCTGATGCTGTAGGGTGCGAATGGAAGAGGAGGAGGCGGCCTGTGAGCTCTCAACTGCTTGGGTGCGATGCTGGAGGTCCCCCATTTGGATCTGAGTCTCCGTGACCACCGCTCCAAGAGCTTGAAAATCCGCTTGCCAGGATTTCCTGGCATCATCCAGGAGGGCTCGGATATCACCCTTAGTGGCGGAAAGAGAGTCGTCCCCCGGGGTCAATTTTGCAGCGTGGGAAGCACGTGGGGCATCTGCGGTCTCCAGACGCGGCATGTCTTCCACTTCTGGCAGTGCAGGACGCTGAAGCCGTCGCACAGGCCCTCCTGCCATCGAGAGACGGATATCAGGGGTGCGGGTGCCCTCCGCCGCTCCGTCCGTCTTGGTCTTTTTCCCCATCCAGGGACAGGACAGTACCTCTTAGTGCGGGAAAAGTCAGTCACCTCAGGCCTCCAAAATGGCCGCCGTGAGACAGGGGATGCGACCTCACAACTGCCCCCGACTCGAGCGCAGGTCCGGAGTAAGGGAGGGAGTAAACAGTCTCCGGAGGTCCACTCACTGATGGCCGACAGCTGTGTCACCTCGGTGGAGATTCTTCCGAGCCGAAAGTCCAGTTTTTTGCCGCTGGACATAGACTCTGGGTCGGAGCTCCACTGCTGCACGTCTGCCTCTGTCTGCTGCCGGCCACGCCCCCTCGGATGAATTTACTGCTATGGTACATAATTCTCTGTATTCTTATAATAAAACCTGGGACCTTGGCTGGACGCAGGATTATAATGGGATTGATTATATTATTTTCTTCTATCTTGGTTTTTCATTTTTCTTTTATATTGGCTCGGGCCGGGCCTTTCCCTTTTTTTTCCCTCCTTTTTCTTTCTTCTTTCCTTCCAAACTCCCAGGTAAAAATATGATGCTTAGGAAGTTTTTATTTATCATTGATAAGAAGTTTTGAATTTGGTTTATATAATGTTACGAAGCCTGTATGTAATGCTTGTATTTTGAATTTATATGCATTTAATAAATAATGTTTACATTTTTTTTTTAAAAAAACACATTTTAATTATATATATATATATTATCCAAAGAGTATACACACAATCCTCTTCATATAAAAACACAAAATGTATTTCTAAATGTCATTTTGCTCATGTCTTGGCTTCGCACCCACTGGTCATCAGGTCACCCTCCTGGTCTGCTACATCCAGATGCCTCTGTGGAATACTAGGGCTTCTTCCAAGCTCTGTACCTCATTGCTACGCCGCAATCCCCCAAAATATATAAGGTATAGAAATAAGCCACATGAATGGCCAGGAGATAGACATTAACCCTTTCGCTGCTGAGGCTTTTCCCGCCTCTGTGCTGAGGTCATTTTTTACCGATTTTGCTCATCATGTTTAAACGTGTTTTGAAGGCTTATTTTAGTATATGACCCAGACATATTATATATCGTTCTTTCCGTCAGACTCGGTAGATGCATAATATGTCATTATTATATGTATACGTCATGACCTGTCTGTATATTATAACAAAAAATGCAATAAAATATGAATTTTCAATAATTTACAACGTGTAAAGTGTTTTTTTTTCACATTTTAACATGCAAGCAATTGCGGTTATATTTTGTATGGGGTGCGCTTGTTAAAAAAATTAGAGATGGGGTCTCGTTACATTTTTTTGGGTGAAAATTACGCAATTTTTAACAAACGCACCACATACAAAAATTGTTAGTGCAGCATCATTGTTCAGATTATAATTGAAATGGGAACAATATTGCTGCATTAACAAACCAAAAAAAAGAAAAAAAAAAATTTTTCTTTATAATTTTTTTTTAAAATATTTTTTTATTTTTAATTATTTTTTTTAACTTTTTTTATACTCATGTTTGGTATTGTTGGAACGGCCATGCTCTGGCCGATCCAACAATACCAAACATTAACCCCTAACTGCCACGGATCGGGAGATAGGGGGTTCATTGGAACCCCCTATCTCCACCATTGGTGGCAGTTAGGGGTTAACTCCAAGACTGGCGTCATCGTGCTATGCACGATGACGCCAGTCCTCAGGGGGCATTCCCGGAAGCTTGGCCGACATCCAAGATGTCGGCCAGCTCCGGGAAAGGATCACGAACCGGCGCTTTTCGGCGCCGATTCGTGATCCGGCCCCCATGGGGTTAATGCCAGGTACCATTTGGAAGGGCAGGCTGTGCCCTTCCAAACGGTGCCTGGGTTAACCCCTTGCACGCCGCCGATCGGGAGGGAGAGAGGTCCGAAGTACCTCCCCCCCTCCCTTTCAGGCGCCTCCTTCGCACATGCGGGGGGGGCGCATGAATTAGGGGTCATCGCGCCCCCGCGATGACACCTAATTACTCCGGCGGCGGTTCCGGGTGCTGGGCTGACATCGAGGATGTCAGCCCGCACCGGGGGGGCCAGCGATCGGCCGGAACCCGGCCGAACGCTGACCCCAAAGAGAGGACGCGCTCAGCGCGTCCACCGCATGGAACGTGACATGCGGTTGGACGTGCTGAGCGCGTCCATAGCATAGAAGTGGTTAATGACGTTACTTGCCTACAAACCGAATGTTAGGAAACAATCCGCAACCTTTTTGATACGTTGTTTGCAGCTGCGTCCACAAGGTGGCGACTTTACTATAGAAAACCTACTCTGTGCACAGTGATGGAGTATGGGCTGAGGCTGACGCTTTGTAAAGTAGTTGATAGGTACATGAAAGAAATTTGTACTGTCCAAAACAAATTCCAGTGCTGTTAAAACATATTGAACGCTTTAGTTCTACTCCTCAGATGACAGATGTCTCGAAGCACTAAAACGGTTATAAAACTGACCATCATGATTATACATCAAGGCCCAAAACAGAGCCGCGTAGAATCCCTAGGAGAGTCTTTCCTGTAGCGTCCAAGAGTCCACGTCTGTTGTTTAATGGCAACATAAAATGTTACATTATGGGAGCGACGGCACTAAAAGTGCGAACGGCAGCTGTATGGCACCAACATGACGTTCCACCTGATCTATTGTAAACTCAGACATTACATAAGACACGCACACTCAGTTTCCCAGGTTTCAAACCTCCTCGATTAGCCGATGCATGCCGGACCTAAGTATATTAACTCTGCCTATGTCTTTTATGGTTTAAAAGATAAAAAAAAGATAATACGATTAAAAACTCAATGTTATTCAGGAGATGGGGAACGATCCCTCTTTGACATCGTAAGAGCAATCCGATCCATCTTTTAAGACAATAAAGGGGTTATTTGAAGAGCAACAAAATTTCACCGCTCATTCATTCGGTCCACTTCGGCGAGCTCAATTCTCCGACCCTGGGGTGAATTCAGCATTCCCCGCATGGTCCTCGAAATGCACCAAATCGTTCCGCTGAACGGCACCGTTAAACCCGAACGCATCTGATGAACTGCCGAACGCCAACGAAAAAAGCAACACACCTATCAACCACCAAACGCGGCTGCAAACCTGCAAAATGCAGCTGATGATCCGCGAACAGAAAGCCGAAAAAAAGACGACCAGCCGCCGAACAGTGGTGAAAAGAAAGCTGCTACTTTTAAAAAGGTGTTTTAAACAAAAATAAAGCATGAAAATGCCTGAAATAACATATAAGGTCCGGTCAATAACAATAAAAATTATTTAATAAAGAACTCTATTCTTTTGATTTGCAGCAAAAAACTGTTGAATAAAAAATAATAAATACAGGGTTTTTATTTTTATTTTTATACAATGACACCTATGGGATTCGCCTGTTTAAACCTGTCGAATGAAACCACAGAGAATCTGGGCGTTTCACCAACTTTTCGAGGCTATTCAGCATTCCCTGAATAGATTAACCATTAATGTAGACTTCTCTGCCGCCGAACTGCAAAGTATTTCCCTGGCAATTCACCAATATTTGGCAAATTGACAGCTTTCTGAACAGCCAAAGTGTCACAAAATGCACCGTACAAGGGAAATTCACCGTTCGGTGCAATTTGGTGGCAAGTTCGGCTCTTATTGAATAACCCCTTAACTATATTAAAGATATATTCTGATTTTAAAGGATCCATTGAATAAGATTGAACAACGTCTCCAACCCTTTAGAGGAATGTTTCCTCTGCTGTAGAACTCTCAATTCTTCAAGTGTCAATTTATGGCACCTTTCCCTTTGTACAGTCCTGTTAGCGAGCAGGTCACTGGGGTTAAGTGTGTATATATGTATTTTTGTAACGTTTTCCAGCCATCCTGCCCTTTAATGTAAACAAAACACATATATTTTTTTTAGTGACGAGCTGTATCATAAACAGCGATTGCGATGGGATGACGTGGCAAAAACAACAAAGTGTAAATGTAGCAAAGCATTTGCAGACACAGAGAGGAGAAGCACGACTTGTCATAACTATGCAAAATAACACACGCAATAACAAAAGAAAAAAAGGGGCGGGGTTAACAAACCCAAATAATACAGACGCGGAGGAAAGCATTAATTAAGCAATAACGTGAGATATGACAATCCTGAGTGTGAATGAGGCCATTAGATGTCAAAATCCGTCCCCCAAGATGCCTCAGAATTATATCCCCCCCCATAATTCTCTGGCAATATGCTGCAAAGATTTCTGGGACTTGCAGGCCATCAATAATACCTGGTGGGGGCTGGAGTTTCACATCCCTGGTCAAGGACATTAATCTAGGACATCAATAAAGTAGAATGGGAACAAAAGATCGTTTTTGTAACACTTCAAGAGAATAGGTTTTTATTTTCCATATCCACAACCAAGACCAGGCCTTGGCCCTCCAGATGTTTTGGAACTACATCTCCCACGATGCTCGGCCACTCATCATCATATTGGCTGAGCATCGAGGGAAATGTAGTTCCAGGGGGTCAAGGCCTGAAAAAAGAAGTGCGGCAACTCACCAAGATTTCTGTCCAGTTGCACAAACATGATCTCTGCTAAAAAAAAAAAAAAAAAAAAAAAGTTGTCTAGTATGGCGCGGCATTGATTAGAGGCTTCTGTGTGAAAACAGACTCAGGATGCAAAAAGATGAGAAATTGTGGACGTCATTTGCATGTCTTACCCAGAGTTCTTTGCTGCATATGGGTGATGTAGCACAGGAGCTCTGTGAAGCAGTTTTCTGAATTGCAGGGGTGTGCAAATGACTTCTGCAATAATAAACCTTATTATTTGCAGTGTGGAGGCTTTTAATATCATTTTTTACCCTCCACCACAACTTAAATGTTTATGTATGTATATATACAGTTGTGTTCAAAATTATTCAACCCCCAATGCTGTAAAGGGTTTTAGGGAATTTAGTGTACATTTGTAATTGTATTCAGAATGAAATCCTACAAGGACTTTTTAAAGAACCATATGCAACTAAAATGACATCAATTGGTTTTGTAATACAGTAGTAAATGTTTCTTTTGTGAATTCTTCATTGACACAATTATTCAACCCCTTAACGCCGCAGGACGTACATTTACGCCCTGCATCAGGCGGGCTTTGACGCCGCAGGACGTAAATGTACGTCCTCGGCGTTTACAGCCCCCCTCCGGTAATACTTACCTCCTCCGGTCGCTCCCACGCTGCTCTGACTCCCGCGGAGTCAGATCAGTGTGATCCCTCCTCCGGCGCTGTGACGTCATCGCGCCGGTGGCGCGATGACGTCGGTTTCAGGCGTCCCCCGCCGGAGCAGGGGAAGCGCCTGAAGGGGAGGGGGGGGGATCCTTTGGATCCCTCTATCTCCCCATCGCCGGGGACCAGGCGGCTGTGGCCAGCATCGCTGGAAGGGTCACAGCCTGACCTTTCCAGCGATGTATGGGGGGTTAACCCCTTAGCTGCCAGGTCGCGACCGGGCACTAATTTGTGCCCGATCGCGGCCTATTTCCGGTGGGGGCCGCCATCTTGGATGGCAGCCCCCACCTCTGGGTCCCCCCCGGTCAACTGACTCATCGCGCCATGCGCGATGATGTCAGTTAACCGGGGAACCCCCTAGCTGCAAAGGGATTTCCTATGGAAATCCCTTGCAGGAGATAAAGGGTTCAAAGAACCCCCCTATCTCCTGATCGGTGGCAGCTAGGGGGTCATGTCTGATATTGCTGGAAAGGCCAGAGCATGGCATTTCCAATGATATCAAACATGACCATGTTATATGTAAAATAAAAGTGTAAAAAAAGTAAAAAAAAATAATAAATTAAATAATAAAAAAATAATAAATATAATAATAATTTTTTTTTTTTTTTTTTTAATGCAGCACTATTGTTCACATTTCAATTATAATGTGAACAATGATGCTTCACTAATGAATTTTTTTTGGGGGGGGGGTTTAGCTAAAATCACACAATTTCTCCCCAAAAAAAAAAAAATGGGTTCCCCGCTCTAATTTTTTTAACAAATCTACCCCATAGAATATGACCGCAGAGCCTCGGATAATAAAATTTAAAAAAACACTTTACACACTGTGGAAGATTGAAATTTTATTGAAAATTCACATTTTTTTTACATTTTTTGTTCTAGCATTTTGGCAGGGTATGACATACACATATAATAACGATATATTATTAATCTGCCGAGTCTGCCGGAAAGAACGATATATAAATTGTCTGGGTGGTATAATAATACGTGACTTAAAAATGGTCAAAATGAGCTCAGCAAACTTCTACTTCCGAAACAGCGCCGAAGTTATAAAATTACTCCCGTCCTTAAGGGGTTAAAGACTACCACTCTGAAGAACAGAGGTTCATTCAAGTGTTTTCAATCAGGTATTGAAAACACCTGTGGATGTCACGGAGCAGCAATAAAGCATAATAAGCACCAATTAGGCAGCTTTAAAATGACTGTGATACTCAGCTCCTTCTAGACATTTACTGGTGTGGTTACAAACATGGTGAAGTCAAGAGAATGGTCCAGGAAGACAAGAGAAGAGCTGATTACTCTTCACAGGAAGGGCAATGGCTATAAGGCTAGGGTCAGACTAACGCATTTTTCACGTTGTCCGTGAAAATGTGCGTTCGAAGAATGGACGTATTTTTTCACGGAATACGCAATAGCGGTCATACTATGCGCAGTTTCATCCGTGATTTTGTACGGATCATCAATAAAACACTTCTTGCATCTGGACGTTATGTTGGCCGGACATTAGCAGCGTCTGATGTCTCCAATTCACGCACACACGCCGCTAGCGGACGCAGCGCACTCTGTACGTCAGTACTAGTGGTTGAACGTTCTAGAAAAAATGCGTTCATTTTCCACTTGCGTTGCGCAGCCGGACTTTTGTGCGACCGTACTTCGTATATTGGCCGTCATTGCCCGGCATCTGCTGCTAGCACGGCCGTGATTAAGTGCGCCAGAACGCGCGTTCGCACTGCCTCAGTCTGACCCTAGCCTAAGAAGATTGCAAAGATGTTAAACATACCAAGAGAGACCATAGGAAGCATCATTCGCAAATTCAAGGCAAAGGGCACTGTTGAAACGCTACCTGGTCGTGGCAGAAAGAAGATGCTGACTTCGACTGCTGTGCGCTACCTGAAGCGTAGAGTGGAGAAAAGTCCCCGTGTGACTGCTGAGGAACTGAGAAAAGATTTGTCAGATGTGGGTACTGAAGTTTCAGCTCAGACAATACGGCGCACACTGCGTAATGAAGACCTCCATGCCAGAACTCCCAGGCGCACCCCCTTGCTGTCTCCAAAGAATAAGAAGAGTCGACTGCAGTATGCCAAAAGTCATGTGGACAAACCACAGAAGTTTCGGGATAGTGTTCTGTGGACTGATAAAACAAAATTAGAACCGTTTGGGCCCATGGATCAACGCTATGTTTGGAGGAGGAAGAACAAGGCCTATGAAGAAAAGAACACCTTGCCTACTGTGAAGCATGGCGGGGGGTCAATCATGCTTTGGGGCTGTTTTGCTTCTGCAGGTACAGGGAAGCTTCAGCGTGTGCAAGGTACCATGAATTCTCTTCAGTACCAGGAGATATTGGATGACAATGTGATGCAGTCCGTCACAAACCTGTGGCTTGGGAGACGTTGGACCTTTCAACAGGACAATGATCCCAAGCATACCTCCAAGTCCACTAGAGCATGGTTGCAGATTAAAGGCTGGAACATTTTGGAGTGGCCATCGCAGTCACCTGACTTAAATCCGATTGAGAACCTCTGGTGGGACTTAAAGAAAGCAGTTGCAGTGTGCAAGCCTAAGAATGTGACTGAACTGGAGGCTTTTGCCCATGACGAATGGGCGAAGATACCCGTAGATCGCTGCAAGACACTTGTGTCAAGCTATGCTTCACGTTTAAAAGCTGTTATAACTGTAAAAGGATGTTGTACTAAGTACTAAGATCAGTGGCGTAGCGTGGGTTGTCAGCGCCCGGGGCCAGCAAAGAATTGTGCGCCCCCCCCCCAACCTGTGGACGTTATCGATATTGCCCCAGCTCACACATGGATTTGCCCCCAGCTCATGGATTTGCCCCAGCTCTCACATGGATTTGCCCCCAGCTCATGGATTTGCCCCCAGCTCATGGATTTGTCCCCCAGCTCATGGATTTGCCCCAGCTCATGGATTTGCCCCAGCTCACTCATGGATTTGCCCCAGCTCACGGGGATTTGCCCCCAGCTCATAGATTTGCCCCAGCTCTCACATGGATTTGCCCCCAGCTCATGGATTTGCCCCCAGCTCATGGATTTGCCCCCCAGCTCATGGATTTGCCCCCAGCTCATGGATTTGCCCCCAGCTCATGGATTTGCCCCCCAGCTCATGGATTTGCCCCCAGCTCATGGATTTGCCCCCAGCTCACTCATGGATTTGCCCCAGCTCATGGGGATTTGCCCCCAGCTCATAGATTTGCCCCAGCTCTCACATGGATTTGCCCCCAGCTCATGGATTTGCCCCCAGCTCATGGATTTGCCCCCCAGCTCATGGATTTGCCCCAGCTCATGGATTTGCCCCCAGCTCACTCATGGATTTGCCCCAGCTCACGGGGATTTGCCCCCAGCTCATAGATTTGCCCCAGCTCTCACATGGATTTGCCCCCAGCTCATGGATTTGCCCCCAGCTCATGGATTTGCCCCCCAGCTCATGGATTTGCCCCCAGCTCATGGATTTGCCCAAGCTCATGGATTTGCCCCCCAGCTCACTCATGGATTTGCCCCAGCTCACGGGGATTTGCCCCCAGCTCATAGATTTGCCCCAGCTCTCACATTGATTTGCCCCCAGCTCATGGATTTGCCCCCAGCTCATGGATTTGCCCCCCAGCTCATGGATTTGCCCCAGCTCATGGATTTGCCCCCAGCTCACTCATGGATTTGCCCCAGCTCACGGGATTTGCCCCCAGCTCATAGATTTGCCCCAGCTCTCACATGGATTTGCCCCCAGCTCATGGATTTGCCCCCAGCTCATGGATTTGCCCCCCAGCTCATGGATTTGCCCCCAGCTCATGGATTTGCCCAAGCTCATGGATTTGCCCCCAGCTCACTCATGGATTTGCCCCAGCTCACGGGGATTTGCCCCCAGCTCATAGATTTGTCCCAGCTCTCACATGGATTTGCCTCAGCTCTCACATGGATTTGCCCCCATCTCATGGATTTGCCCCCCAGCTCACTCATGGATTTGCCCCCATCTCATGGATTTGCCCCCCAGCTCACTCATGGATTTGCCCCCATCTCATGGATTTGCCCCCAGCTCACTCATGGATTTGCCCCCATCTCATGGATTTGCCCCAGCTCATAGATTTGCCCCCAGCTCACTCATGGATTGCCCCCCAGCTCACGGATTTGCCCCCATCTCATGGATTTGCCCCCATCTCATGGATTTGCCCCCAGCTCATGGATTTGCCCCCAGCCCTTACCTGGATATTGCCCCAGGCCCCAGCTCCGGCGGGGGTTGAGGGACCGGGACCCAGATGCCGGGCAGCGCGGGAGCGCCTGCCCGGTCTTTAACAGTCCGTCCTGTTAGGTGATGCCGCGCAGCCGTCACGTGGTCCGGCCAATCAGGTGGTACAGAGACTCCGTACCACCTGATTAGCCGGACCACGTGACCGGCTGCGCACGCCGCGCAGCCGCATCACCTAACAGGACGGACTGTTAAAGACCGGGCAGGCGCTCCCGCGCTGCCCGGCATCTGCGTCCCCTCAACCCCCGGGCCAGTTTTAGGGGCGCAAATGCGCCCCTAACAAAACTGCGCCCGGGGCCACGGCCCCCCAGCCCCCCCCACGCTACGCCACTGACTAAGATTGAATGTCACTTGGGGGTTGAATAAAACTGATAATGATGTGAGCACAGAAAAGACATTTGTGGTTATTTCATTATAAATGTTATGTTATATTTGTCTGACCTACACGTGCCTCTTTGATTTAATTGTAAGCAAGATGACTGAATGATCAAAATCAATGTCAAACTGGCCAAAACACTCAATTTCAGTGGGGGTTGAATAATTTTGAACACAACTGTATATATATATAGTGAATTTTAGCAACAAATACATGATAAATCCTATATTTATTGTGACGCAACAGTGAAAAATATTATTGAGCACCTGAAAACAAACTTTATAGTGTGTGGGATCAATGGGACCTCCGTTCCCTCTGCAGAAATAGTGGTGAAACTGTGTTCCCACGCCTCCCCCCTCCCGCCGTGACCCCTGTGTAGTTCCTAAACATCCTGGGTGGGGCCAAGGTTGCTTAGCCTAGATGTAACCCATTAGGATCATGGAAGCGATTTACAGAATGGAGACATGGCCGCAGTAATAAAGCATCCCATTTGCATTAGGCAAGTGAATCTTTTAAGAGCATATTATTTCTGGCACGGGAGATGCACCCGGGTAATTTATAAGTTTGGATTAAGCCTGCCAAACCCATTGAGTAAATATGTATTAGCCAGCACCAAACAGTTTAATCCTACAAAATTAGCTCGTTTTGCCAGGGTGTGGGAACGAATAGTTAATCCTCTGGTTTCAGGGCATTTTACGAGCATGAACTCTGCTAGGAGTAAGAATTCCAACCGGAGCCGGGTTTTTGCCGTGCGCCGGCAAGAACGACAAGCCTTTTCCACGCTGGGTGCTACAGGGAAACCAGGATATTTGTGTTTTTTCCGCTCGTAACGCATACACAAATAGTTCCTCAAAATGCAACAAACTATTTTACTGGTGTTTACTGAAATTTGCCAAAAACTGAAGGAATTTGGCTGCTTGGTGAGATAGCTAGAGGGAGCGCAGGAATGAAGAATTTTGTGCAATAAGCAAAGCCGCCGAGCTCTGTTTATTTTGGCGTTCGGCCTTTTTATTTATATGAACTCGCAGCCGCGTTTTTTTTTCTCTTCGCTGCGAGGCTTCGTCCCCAGAGACTGGGTTTCAGAAGGAAATCTGGCGAAACTTCTGTGAATGCTGTCACATAACCCCTTTGTGTAATCTGACAGTGCAGCGGCCATGTGAAAAAATGTAGCCACCCACAAACATGTGGGTTCAAAAATGTGAATTTTTTTTTCTCTAAAAAGCAGCTGAAAGGATAAAAAAAAATAATTGTGTGATGTATATTTAATCTGATGAGAGATGGAAACTCAGATCTCGACGGAGTCAGTGGAACTTTTTGCTTTATTTTTGGGAACGTATTGGCACTCGCAACCACGACCTACCAATCAAATACACAATGGCCATTGTTGAGCAGACCCAGGCGAAACGCGCGTCGGACATGCTCATATCATAATTGATTCCCCTTTGCTGCTGGGCGAGTGTTTTGATACATTTATGAGAGTTACATTTATTTACTTGATCGAGATTGTGAATTTGACCGTTATGTCCGCCAATACTACTAGTCTCTATTTATGCCCATTTATTTTCTGCAGCGTTGTCAGAATTAATGTGGGGTTTATAATACGATGTTCTCCTCGTATGTGCCATATTTATGGGTTATATTGTAGCGACCCAATTACTGCTAGGCTTGTGCACCGATTTTTTTTTCGGTTCGATTCGATTTTTTGGATTTTTAAACTTTTCGATTCGGCTCGTTTCAACCGATTTCTGTTTCGATTCGGTTCGTTTTTCGTGTACATTTTTTTTCGGAATTTCGACCATTTTTCGTATTTTCGTGTCACTTAGCTCGTTTTTTGTATCGACTTTTCGTATTTTCGGAAATTTTCGTTTTTTCGGAACGTCTGTTCTCCTCGTTTCAAAGCAATAAATTTTGATTTGACACATTTCAAGTACATTCGAAAATTCCGAAAATATTTCGTTTCGGCTCGGAAAACTTTTCGGATCTGCCATTTTCGGATCTAAAAATATTCGGAAAATCGGCCGCATCCGAAAACACGAATCGGGAAATTTTGTGAAAATTCCGAAACCCGAAACGCACATCCCTAATTACTGCTGATAGGTTGTCATTTCATACTGGCTATCCACTGATACTGCATGCAGCTTGTTGCTACATTTCACAATCGCTGCATGCAAATTGTAGCAAAGGAATCGCCATTGTTTTACTGACAGCTTATAATCAGTGGATCATGCTTCTTTTTTTCATATGTTTCATGTGACTGCAATTGAGGTCAATTCCCTATCATAAGCACAACAGCTAAATATATATACATGGTGGCACAGTACTTGTGAGAACTAATACACACCTAATGAATGTCAAATGACCTTGGACGATTATATACCTCTATGGTGTTGATGGTTCACCTAGAGTTTGGTGTGTTATATGTTTTTATGCATTATTTATTCGTTGAGTTTTTTTTGTGTATGGTCTCAGGTTTTATACCTACTGATTTTATGCTTCACCTTTTGTATGAGCATTCTTTCATGTGTTGAATAAAATTTGAAATTGTAATACGAGCAACCTCTCCAGTAAGTGTCCATGGGCGAGACACCTGACGGTACATACGCGCCGCCCAGGACATACTTGAAAACGAGAGAAATCTCAATGTATCCTTCCTGCTAAAATACTTTCTTAAAAAAACACCAAAAATTTGAATTTTTTATATATTCTCTTTCAACCCACTGTTTTGTGGATCATCATGATCCACTTTGTTACAACGGCCATTATTCCGCGAGGGGCGGTCATTTGTGGGTGACCACTTGCAAAATCTCTGCTCCTGGTAACCCACAGCCACCAGCTGGTGTTCACCCCGGAACCCGTAAGAGAATCACATGTAAAGATTGTTGGATTGATTCGGATCATGATTGGGAGGTCTACATAATACCATTGGTTGTGTGGGTGGTCAAATGTATGCTACTGAGGAAGTCGCTTATGACGAAACGCGTTGAGCCTGAATATCTGTTTTTTCCCATCAGACTTTTCCAGAACCTAAGGATTTATGAACATTGGACTGTCTCCATCGGGGTCTCTGGTTCCAGATGGTCACTTCATGCATACTTGATGTGTTCGGAATTCTTTTTTTAATTATGTGAGTGCAATAAATTAAGTTTTGATTTTACATATTGCCTACAGTCTGCACTATTTTGTTGTTCTTTATCTTTTTTTTTTACATGTTATATGTTCCTGATTTTATTCTCTGCATTGAACGTCTCCGGTTTGATTGGGGTTCCCTGTGGGGTTGAGAAGTGCTGCTATCTGGCTTGGTACATGTGAGTGGCTAATTAAATTCACTCTTTGCCAAGTTTAAGTGGGATATCGCCCTATACAGTCATGGCCGAAATTGTTGGCACCCCATTTTTCCAGAAAATCAAGTATTTCTCACAGAAAAGTAATGCAGTAACACATGTTTATTCCCTTTGTGTGTATTGAAACAAAACAAAAAAGGGAGGAAAAAAAGCAAATTGGACATATTGTCACACAAAACTCCAAAAATGGTCTGGACAAAATTATTGGATAAATAAGACTGTTTCAAGCATGTGATGCTCCAGTAAACTCACCTGGGGCAAGTAACAGGTGTGTGCAATATAAAAATCACACCTGAAAGCAGATAAAAAGGAGAGAAGTTCACTTAGTCTTTGCATTGTGTGTCTGTGTGTGCCACACTAAGCATGGACAACAGAAAGAGGTGAAGAGAACTGTCTGAGGACTTGAGAACCAAAATTGTGGAAAAATATCAACAATCTCAAGGTTACAAGTCCGTCTCCAGAGATCTAGATTTTCCTTTGTCCACAGTGCGCAACATTATCAAGAAGTTTGCAACCCATGGCACTGTAGCTAATCTCTCTGGGCGTGGACGGAAGAGAAAAATTGATGAAAGGTTGCAACGCAGGATAGTCCGGATGGTGGACAAGCGCCCCCAAACAAGTTCCAAAGAAATTCAAGCTGTCCTGCAGGCTCAGGGAGCATCAGTGTCAGCGCGAACTATCCGTCGACATTTAAATGAAATGGAACGCTATGGCAGGAGACCCAGGAGGACCCCACTGCTGACACAGAGACCTAAAAAAAGCAAGACTACAGTTTACCAAAATGCACTTGAGTAAGCCAAAATCCTTCTGGGAAAACGTCTTGTGGACAGATGAGACCAAGATAGAGCTTTTTGGTAAAGCACATCATTCTACTGTTTACCGAAAATGGAATGAGGCCTACAAAGAAAAGAACACAGTACCTACAGTGAAATATGGTGGAGGTTCAATGAGGTTATGGGGTTGTTTTGCTGCCTCTGACACTGGGTGCCTTGAATGTGTGCAAGGCATCATGAAATCTGAGGATTACCAAAGGATTTTGGGTCGCACTGTAGAGCCCAGTGTCAGAAAGCTGGGTTTGCATCGAGATCTTGGGTCTTCCAGCAGGACAATGACCACAAACATACATCAAAAAGCACCCAGAAATGGATGACAACAAAGCGTTGGAGAGTTCTGAAGTGGCCAGCAATGAGTCTAGATCTAAATCCCATTGAACACCTGTGGAGAGATCTTAAAATTGCTTTTGGGAAAAGGTACCCTTCCAATAAGAGAGACCTGGAGCAGTTTGCAAAGGAAGAGTGGTCCAAAATTCCAGGTGAGAGGAGTAAGAAGCTTATTGATGGTTATAGGAAGCCACTGATTTCAGTTATTTTTTACAAAGGGTGTGCAACCAAATATTAAGTTAAGGGTGCCAATAATTTTGTCCAGCCCATTTTTGGAGTTTTGTGTGACATTATGTCCAATTTGCTTTTTTTCCTCCCTTATTTTGTTTTGTTCCAATAAACACAAAGGGAATAAACATGTGTATAGCAAAACATGTGTTACTGCAATACTTTTCTGTGAGAAATACTTGATTTTCTGGAAAAATGTCTGGGGTGCCAACAATTTCGGCCATGACTGTATATATTGTTCCTTCTTAACTCTAAATGTGCCAGTCCTCTACCTATATTGTGGTTCTTGTGCCAGTCCTCTACCTTTATTGTGGTTCTTGAGTCTAAAACGTGCCAGTTCTACCCTACCAAAATCGGAGTATGTTGATGCTATGGTAGTTATATAAAAGGTATGATTGAGAATCCTTCTTGGTTTCCTGGAGGCACGATCTGATCTCAACACCTGCTGCCATATTTGAACTCCAAATTAATAATAATAATAACCCTTGCATTTATCACTCCCTAAACCTTCTACAATATTAATTATTATGGAATTCGGCACATTATAATGCAAACAGGACGCACCTCTGGACCTGTCACAATAATCGAGTGATTAAGCCTTTTAATGCACCTAATAATTATTTTCTGTGCATATCTCTGGCCTGGACAACAGAGGACTTTCATGAATATACTGTAATTACAACACGCACAGCGGTATTTCCACGTTAGTATGGACCCAAAGAGGTCCACCTCGACCTTAGCGGGTCTACAGAAAGACCGCAAAGGGATGTGCTATAACTATGGATCCTGCATAGGAAATACTAAAAAGTCTACCACCATTAAAGAAGCTCAAATGATATACATAGTTCTATATTTTAGTAAATGTATAAAATATTGCATAAATTATGAAGCAATAAATGAAATTAATACATTAAAATGACCGTATTCAAGAATCAATTATATGTGTATATACATCTCCTCCCTTATTAGCAGATACTGTATGTTCCGTCAAGTCGCTCGGCCAATGATCTGTTATTATCCTCTCCTTGTACCCCTCATCATCAGTACATTTCCTGAGCTGCCCCCTATCTATGGAACTCCCTACCTCATGTCATCTCACTCTCCCTCCAGTCTTTCAAGACGTCTCTAGAGATGCATGACTTTCAAGAAGCCAATCAGCGCAATCCATAATCCCCCGCATTGTACCTTTACCCATCTCTCCCTCAGTCCCCATGCACCCCATTACTTCTTATACTCCTATTCCCCCACACTTCCGTGCCACCCCACTCCTCTTAGATTGTAAACTCATATTAGCAGGAACCTCTTTTCCCATTGCTCTACATATTTCAAACATATTTGAACATTTTAGGTTTGTCATGTCCAGGGCCAGATTCATAACTAGTCAGAGTAGGCAAGTGCCTACAGGCGCCTGCCACAAGGGGGCACCTTGCTCTGTAAAAAAATATATATTTATTTTCTACAATTTACAATCATTTAGACCAATGTATCTCTGGAGCCCTAAGGGCTAGAGGGACATATGAGGTATCATTGGAAAGAGCAGATTAAGGTCTTTACAGAAAAACCAAACATAACCAGGTTAGATGTATGCAAAAATAAAAATAAATATTTATCTTTGTTTTTTTCTTCTAAACGCAGCACGATTATTCAGTTTGCAATTATAAAGTGAACAGTGATGCTGCGCTAACTCACCTTCTCATTTCCCACACTGCCAGCAAGTGTGGAGCTGATGACGCAACGCCTTGTTTCATCGACAACCTAGACGTGGCACTGCAGTGAGGAGAGACAAGAGAGACTTTGGAACCTGCATCTGTGAATTGTACACCGCACAAGGTTAAGTGAGGTGTTGTTGGAAAGGTCAGAGTCTTGTCTTTATAATGATACTAAACATGACCATGTAATGTGTAAAAAAAAAAATTGTAAAAAAGTAAATGCTAAATATTTTTTCTCTGTTTTATGGCAGAGGCAGTATATGCTTTTACAAATAAAACAAACAATGCCGCTGCACTAACTCAACTAACATTCTGCCTCTTCTTTTGATTTGAGTGCAGAGAGAAACTGTTTTTCAGTTTTTTAAAATGTATTTTTTTTTTTAAACTTGCCCAAAATGAAAATTTACAAAGTAATTTTGCCATTTTTTTGTAGGGAAGGGGCGCTCCGCATTTCTGTGTACAGGCTCATAAGATGCCACAATCAGTTTGCGAATACTGTCAGCTCTGTGAAATCACTGGGTACTCCTAGAGCAGGGGATTCCCAAACTTCAGCCCCCCCCCTCCCGATGTTGATGGCCATCTATTGCACTCAAGGTATTCTGGGATTTGTAGACCATCAACATCTGGGGGGCCGGAGTTTGGAGAGTAGAAGATTTTTGACTCTTATCCAATGGAAGGAAATAAGCAGGATGTGATACAATGTCTCCCTTCAAACAGTATCGCTTATTACTAAACAGTGACCTGCGCCTAGCTTCTCCCCGCATCACCTCTTCCCATAATAGATTTCTCACGTGCAGCCCCCATCCTCTGGAATGCTCTCCCTCGTGCGGATAGTCTTTCCCCTAGTTTCCCTTCCATCAAACGCTCCCTTAAGACATTCCTATTCAGGCAAGCCTACCACCCGACTCACTAATACACCTCCCTGTCCCAACCAGTCCATCACGCTCACCCTCCAGTCCATCGCTTTCACCCTGCAGTCCAGCACTCTCACCTTGCAGTCCTCTCCTCCTGTTTCCACTCCCAACCCTTCTAGATAGTAAGTTCCCATGGGAGTAGGGCCCTCATTTTCTCCTGTACTGGTATATCAAAATGTTGTTCAATGTATTGTAACCCTGTCTATATTGGGCCCATTGTACAGCGCTGCGGAATATGGGAAACGGCAGATGTGACTGCCTGGCTGCAATGGTTTCAATCTATGAAACATTTCCATCAGTCTGAGTCTCATCACAATGTCAGAAAATACTGTGCGTTTATTCACATGGATTAGCAGCGTCAGGTGCCACAGAACAGAGATTATAAACATTCCTGGGCTCATAAACAGATTTCAGATAAGTGTGATTTATGTGCAATGGAAATACCATTACAAACCAAGTGCATTTATAGCGTCTATATGAGGGGTCTTTCCTGTTTATGTGACCTGCACAGCGGGAGATCAGATCAACTAACCAGGACAATAAAAATACATGTTATTATCAAACGCATTGTGCCCAGGTGACCATCATGAAATTATGTCAAGTGGGTTATTTTTAAAATCCAGGACTTTTGTCATTTTAGGAATGAAAAGGAGTCACAGAAATATAACGTCTCTCCCGCAAGCAGCAGCCCCACACGACTGCTGCACCTTGGGTATTGGAATGTGACATTACACATGGGGGGGGACATTACGCATAAACTGTGGCTAAGCACATGAAATATAATAATGTAATAAATTAAACAATGTGATAGGTCGGCATATGACCTTATGCCTCTGGAAAGATCCCTTGGGATGTCTAGTTTCTACAAATATATACTTTTCTATAGTTAATTTTTATTCAGTGTGTTTTTGGCTTTAACCCCCTTAAGGACCAAGGGTCTTTAAAGTCAATGCATTTATGATGAAACAGTTCTGTCATTGGTCCTTAAGGGGGTTAAACTAGTAATCCCAACATTGTAGCATCTGACTGAGTTTAGACATTTCTTGGAAGAGCAGACACATGAGAAATCCTTAAAATCAGGACAAGATTAATCTTCTATCTTAAGGTACATTTAAACGGCTGACAAGTTGCATAGAAATAATTACAAGGAAATGTTTTGTTTTTTCCATTTTCACTATAATATATATTAACAGTTAAATGGTTAATACAGGCTTTAAAATGGAGGGGGGGGGTTGGAAACAGAGTAGATAAACATTAATCCCTACGGACCCCCTCTGCATCACCCTGTTTTAGCCCTTTAGTTTCCTTTATAATCTCCTCTGAATCCAGCGCTGGTTTCCCTCTGATCTCTGCCAGATATGACTTGCTTCCAGCTCAGCAGGTCATGTGACCACAAAAAATAAATTAATCTTGCTGTTTGGATTTATATGGAATATACTGTGAGAACAGCGACCAATCATGTAGCTTCTGGGACATAGTGTAATTAACATAATAATGAGAACAGCTATATAAAGCAGAACAACTGTAACTATGCCGTGTCATACTATGGTTTACTGCAAGGCTGTCAAACTCCAGCACCCCAATTGAACTACAACGTCCATGTTTCCCTGGCTATCTATTGCATTGAAGGAATTATGGGAATTGTAGGCAACAATGTCTGGAGGGCAGTGAGTTTGACAGCCTTGACTTTACAGGGTTCCAAAGGTGCATTTAACCCCTTCACTGCTGTGAAGGTGTATACAGTATCAGCAGTAGTACACGGTAGTAGCTGTACAATTGCATATGAAATTTGTTTGTAGGAAACACATTTCAGTTGCTTTTGGGTTGCAGAAGGTGCTCCCAAAGTCTTAGCCATGTGGGCGTAATGAAAACTGTTTAAAAGTGGCTGGGGGAATGTCCTGACATATCGGGCTTTCCCCCAGGCAATGCATGCAGCCACAGGCTGCAGTTCTACCTGCAAAACTCCATTTGGCCAGCAGATGGCGCCATCTCCCATTATTACAGTAAGGAATACATTGAGAATGTGTGTCCCGAGTATTTCTTACTGTATAATTAAAAATGTTTTCCAAAAAAAACACTGACAGTTCCTAACATTGGATTTTTGGAAACTTACTTGGTAGAGAAGGGGTTAAATAAATGAAAGGAAAAAACAATGCTTGTATTAAGTGCATTGTATATTGTGGTTTTAAGCACAGTTAATAGAGGAGATAATGTGAGCAACGTAGGGTCTTGTGTCCTTTACTTAGAGAAAATAATAAAGAATCTAGCAACAAAGTAAATTTCTATATATATATATTTGTTATTTAGATGTGAGAAAAATAATGCTCAGATTTTGACTACGGTTAAACAGGAACTAATGTGACTTTCTTTGGAAAAGAAAAAAACTTTTTTGACTCCGTTCCCTCAAATGACTGTTTTAAATGAACCAAATGAATTTACTATGTAATCATCAAAGCTCGGAGAACGCTCCAAGTCCAACTTTTGCAAATACACATATCCCCTTGTGTCAAGGAAGGGGGGAAAAACACTCGCACTCGCTGCCAGAACAATGAAGGTGGTCCACGTGGCGCAGAGCCTGTGACACCGGGGCAAATGGCTTTTTTTCCTATAGCAAAAGGTGTCAAATGTCCCAGAAATAAGAGCAGAACTCTTTCCCCTGCAGCTGCTGGAGACCCATAAGATCCTGAATGGTTCAGTGGTGAGTCCAGCAGTTAGGCCAGATTCGTACAGAGGGATCCTGTGCAGCAACAAACGGGCTTTTATTCTTGTCATTCCGGTTTGCCGCGGAGATGAGCATCCATGGGATGACTTCTAGAACTGACCGGTGTGGTTTAGGAGTGGCCGGCAAATTGCACTGTAATGCATCACCGAGTTTAGCACCGATCCTGGAAAAGGCTCGTGGCTCCAGCAGGAATTACGCACACGATGAAGCCACTTGGAACATAATTTCATTATTATGACTCAGTAAAATTGAGATTTTGAATTGGACTCAAATATTCCGGCCCCAGAGGGAGAACATGAATAATTGTTACAGATGTATCAGAACGGATGGCAGAAAAGGCTTCATATTTTAATTATGGATCATAGACCAGATATTTCCTGTGTGTCATATCAGTTAAAGTTACAAGTACTTATACAGCACTAACATATTCCGTAGCGCTTTACAATGGGGAAGCACAGACAGGTGACATAAATTACAAACATAAGGCACAGACGGCCCTGCACGTAGGATAATTGTCCTGCAAAAGCAGCACTTTATAAGTACACAGCCAGACGTCCCGTGAGCTTACAATCTAAAGGACTAAGGCAAGGGAAACAAAAAGGGAGCAGGGGGGAGCGTGGAAAAAAGTCCCAGAGAGAATATAGCAGACACAGCTTAATGATAGACCAAGAGCTTGGACATGATGAGGTTAAACGGAGCGAGGATTGAAGCAGCTGAGAAAAGGAGGCTATATAATTAGGACAGGGGCTGGTTGGGAAAGTGGGTGGGGCAGGCTGGTTGGGACAACAAAGGGGAAAAATGGTGGTGATGAGAGACTGTAGATGAAGACATGTACAGAGCACTGTACAGAGCACTGGTGAGACCTCACTTGGAGTACTGTGTGCAGTACTGGAGACCGTATCTCCAGAAGGATATAGACATCTTAGAGAGAATTCAGAGAAGGGCTACTAAAATGGTGTACGGCTTGAAGGAGAAAAGTTACCAGGAAAGGCTTAATGATCTTAACATGTACAGCTTGGAAAAAAGACGAGACAGAGGAGATATGATAGAAACATTTAAATACGTAAAGGGAATCCACAAGGTAGAGGAAGGGAGTATATTTAAAAGGAAACAAAATAGCAAAACAAGAGGACATAGTCTTAGATTAGAGGGGCAAAGGTTTAAAAGTAACATCAGGAAGCATTATTTTACTGAGAGGGTGGTGGATACATGGAACAGTCTTCCAGTTGAAGTGGTAGAGGCCAAAACAGTAATTGAATTTAAGCAGGCATGGGATAGGCATAAGGCTATCCTAAACAAAAGATAAATCCAGGTAAAGTATCCATGTAATTGGGCAGACTAGATGGGCCGAAAGGTTCTTATCTGCCCACATTTTTCTATGTTTCTATGTTTCTAAGACATAATGAGTTAAGGGGGTTTAGCCAGGGTTCTTTTAGAAGAAACCTCATTGAGCATCTAGCTGTGGTCATGCCCATTAAAAAGGAAATCCAATGCAAGTTTAATGGACTTTTAACTGAATGTCCTCCACGCTCAGCAACCTGCAGGCGAGTCCCAGAGGGCGGATTCAGTATGGGGAATTAGTTCCACCCAGAAAGCTTAAACCAGGTAGTGCTGAACAGATTTCCTGGAAAAACGGTCAGGAATGAACACTAGTTCATGCCGGCATCTAGCCAATGGCTCTCATTGTCATTGCATTGGCCGGGCGCCAGCTTCCCTCAGGTCACGTGACATCTGCAGCTTGAGAGGAAATCACAACTGGATCAAAGTCGACAGAGACCAGTGGATTCAAGATTAATTTTATACTCAAACTAAGAGTTAAAATGAAAGGGGTGATGTATAGAGACGGTCAGAAACTGTTTAGCGTCAAATCCCTCTCCTCACATTTCAACCCCCATCAACCAATATACATCAACCCCTCAGTATGCCTTTAAAGACAAATGAACACCAATGTGTGCCCAAGAGAGACACACATGGTTTGGATTTTTCACCCATTTTTAAACGACACAAGGCGAATTCCCAGGAAGTCCATTGCCTATCCCAGAGGTTCCCAATCACGGTCGTCAGGACCTCCTAACAGGCCAGGGTTTAAGGATCGCCTTGGGGAAATGCAGACTGAATCCTACAATCACTGAGCAGCAAATCATATCACCTGTGCTGTGCTTCACATATCTGGAAAACCTGACATGTTGGGGGTACTTGAGGACCGTGGTTGGGAACCACTGGCCTATCCAATAAATCCCCCAGTCCCTGGAAGGTTGGATGAGAATTTATTTTGGGCCCTATTTGTTAGTTGGTGTAAATGTAACCAGTATACAATAATCGGTATCAAAAACAGAATATATAAAAACATAAACACACATAGGGTGATACCCCCAGCAAAAATGAGCACAAAGTGCAGACTTAGCCACTCACAGGCTGCCACTACTGGGAAGACACGTAGCAGGTTCTTGAATTCTCCAGGCTGGAAATGGTAGCCTTAAGGAAGAAATAATAATAATAGTGTAGATAGCCAAGCAAACATTAAAACCAGCGTTTTTATTGCGCTGACAAAGTCTTAAAACAAATGGAGCATAACGTCACCAACTCCACGTCACCAACTTATGCTCCATTTGTTTTAAGATTTTGTAAGCGCAATAAAAACGCTGTTTTTAATGTTTGCTTGGCTATCTACACTATTATTATTATTTCTTCCTTAAGGCTACCATTTCCAGCCTGGAGAATTCAAGAACCTGCTACGTGTCTTCCCAGTAGTGGCAGCCTGTGAGTGGCTAAGTCTGCACTTTGTGCTCATTTTTGCTGGGGGTATCACCCTATGTGTGTTTTTGTAAATGTAACCAGAGCTGTTGTAAATGTAACAACTCCATAGACTATATTGTCTCTGGTAAGTTTACAACAGCTCTGGTTAAGTTAACACCAACCTTGGAATAGGACCCTTTGTTTTTAAACAGATACAAAGTAAAGTTTAAGCCAACAATCTCGCCAGCATCCAGAGTCGTACCTTCACCATATTGGAGACGAACAGAAGACGACTTCATGGTTTGGCTGCAACTATTCAGATTTTTATTTTTTATTGCATCAGGTAGAGCAGGTGACACCAGGCCAGCGAGGTTACCCTACAAGGTGAGAGGCAAAAACGGGATCGCCGGTACTCAGCGCCAACAACACGCAGCTACACAGATTTAAACAGATGTGTATTTTTCCTGCTAAAAAGACTCGTGAATCAGACTCTGTAAATGTGTTCGTTGGCAAGTACATGGCAATCCGGCCATAACGCACTATTCCAGCTTATTAATGAAGTGGCACTGGATTTGACACAGTAGTTCAGGCTGTAACTGAACGCAGCGAGTAAATTAAAAATGCCTTCTTTCTGTAAAAACATTCTACAAAAAAGAAAAATAAAACAATAGGGTTCAGAAAGTGTTCAGAAATAACGCTCCCTAATTTGTGCGTCCTCGGAGCAGGATTCTGAGATCGATTTGTGACGTCAATAACGAATATTATGACAGACCAAAAGATAATATTTTAAGTCGCTGTAACTTTTTATTTATCATAGGATTTGTCATGGAAAAAGCTTTAAAATCTCTACGAACACAGGAAATTTACATCAATTTAATGTAACTAGATTGTTTTGAAATGTTAGCTATATTTAAATAATAATATCTAGATATTTAAATATTATGAAAAATTTATAAAAACTATTTATTTCACAGTATTACTAATACAGAACATAAGGGGTTATTCACTAAAGCCCAATCTTTCATTGAAGGAATGGTGGATTTCATACGATGGATCACGTTTGGAGAAATCACATTAAATTCACTATTGAGGCCGGGGTCAGACAAGCGTTTTGCAGAGCGGAAGGAACATCCGTGAGAGTGGAGGTGCCTTCCACTCTGACGCCCGTCTTGCCGCCTCACTGAGCGCAGTTAGTGCCTCCTATGGAGGTTCTCGCTTTGCAGCCCCGTCAACCGCATGTCGTAGTGCTTCAACAGGGAAGCTTTCAGAATGTCTGCAGCACGCCCGCTGAAGCGCGCGCAATTTGGGCGCGCGCTACAGCATGTGGCCAGAGTCTAAGGCTGGGGTCAGACGAGCGCACTTTTAACGTGCGTTCTGGCGCACTTAATTACGGCCGCACTAGCAGCAGATGACGGGCAATGACGGCCAATATACGATGTACGGCCGCACAAAAGTCCGGCTCGTGCAACGCAAGTGGAATTTGAACGTATTTTTCTGAGAACGCTGAACCGCTAGTACTGACGTACTGAGTGCGCAGCTGCGGCATAGCGGCGTGTGTGCGTGATTAGGAGATGTCAGACACTGCTAATGTCCAGCCTACATAACGTCCAGACGCAAAAAGTGTTTTATTGACGATCCGTACAAAATCACGCCCGAAAATGCGCGTCGTCTGACCGTTTTTGCGCATTCCGTGAAAAAATACGTCAATGCATTCGGATGCACTTTTTCAAGTTCGCGGGGAAAAATGCTTTCGTCTGACCCTAGCCTAAATGTTACAATGCTGCAATGGATGCCGGGAGGCACGTCAGTACGGGGGCACATAGCGCGCTCGTCTAACCCTGCCCTGAGGGCGCTACCAACGTAATTCGCTGTACTTTTCCCCATTCTTTAGGTGTCTAGCATAGCTCTCTGCGAAGGCTTCAGTGGCGTTTCTGCCACGGATACAACTGATGTTTCAGTCAAAGTCCTCTAGTGCTATTTTCACCATTGTTTCTATCAGAGGTCAATGGAGATCAACACTTTAAAATCGCCAACGTGTATTCCCGGGTGTTACAAACCACATGAACCCGCTAAATACACATGTAAACATGTAACACAGTGACTATGTACAGAATGCACCTGTAAACATGTAACATAGTGACTATATACAGAATGCGCCTGTAAACATGTAACATAGTGACTATATACAGAATGCACCTGTAAACATGTAACAGTGACTATATACAGAATGCGCCTGTAAACATGTAACACAGTGACTATGTACAGAATGCACCTGTAAACATGTAATATAGTGACTATATACAGAATGTGCCTGTAAACATGTAACATAGTGACTATATACAGAATGCACCTGTAAACATGTAACGCAGTGACTATATACAGAATGCACCTGTAAACATGTAACACAGTGACTATATACAGAATGCACCTGTAAACATGAAATAGTGACTATATACAGAATGTGCCTGTAAACATGTAACATAGTGACTATATACAGAATGCACCCGTAAACATGTAACACAGTGACTATATACAGAATGTGCCTGTAAACATGTAACAGTGACTATATACAGAATGCACCTGTAAACATGTAACATAGTGACTATATACAGAATTCACCCATAAACATGTAACAGTGACTATATACAGAATGTGCCTATAAACATAGTGAATATATACAGAATGTGCCTGTAAACATGTAACAGTGACTATATGCAGAATTCACCCGTAAACATGTAACAGTGACTATATACAGAATGTGCCTGTAACACAGTGACTATATACAGAATGCACCTGTAAACATGTAACACAGTGACTATATACAGAATGCACCTGTAAACATGTAACAGTGACTATATACAGAATGTGCCTGTAAACATGTAACAGTGACTATATACAGAAGGTGCCTATAAACATAGTGAATATATACAGAATGTGCCTGTAAACATAGTGACTATATACAGAATGCACCTGTAAACATGTAACAGTGACTATATACAGAATGTGCCTGTAAACATGTAACACAGTGACTATATACAGAAGGTGCCTATAAACATAGTGAATATATACAGAATGTGCCTGTAAACATAGTGAATATATACAGAATGTGCCTGTAAACATGTAACAGTGACTATACAGAATTCACCCGTAAACATGTAACAGTGACTATATACAGAAAGTGCCTGTAAACATGTAACACAGTGACTATATACAGAATGTGCCTATAAACATAGTGAATATATACAGAATGTGCCTGTAAACATGTAACAGTGACTATATGCAGAATGCACCTGTAAACATGTAACATAGTGACTATATACAGAATGCACCTGTAAACCTGTAACACAGTGACTATATACAGAATGCACCTGTAAACATGTAACAGTGACTATATACAGAATGTGCCTGTAAACATGTAACACAGTGACTATATACAGAAGGTGCCTATAAACATAGTGAATATATACAGAATGTGCCTGTAAACAGTGTATACAGAATGTGCCTGTAAACATGTAACAGTGACTATACAGAATTCACCCGTAAACATGTAACAGTGACTATATACAGAATGTGCCTGTAAACATGTAACAGTGACTATATACAGAATGTGCCTATAAACATAGTGAATATATACAGAATGTGCCTGTAAACATGTAACATAGTGACTATATACAGAATGCACCTGTAAACCTGTAACATAGTGACTATATACAGAATGTGCCTGTAAACATGTAACATAGTGACTATATTTGCTACATATTTATTTTCTGGGTTAATCTCTATATTTGTGTTTTTAATATCTTGCATTTTATTACTTTGTATTTCTGTATCAACTGAAACAATTCAAAGTTCTTGAATCCAGGACATACTGAAAACCAGAGAAATCTCAATGTATCCATCTTGCGAAAATACTTTGTAAATAAATAAATCCTTTATAAATAAATAAATAAATAAATGGAGAATAGATGCAACTTGCTTGTTTTATGGAAGATTAACCCCATTCACTAACGATATTGAGATATCTCGATTTTTTTAAAAAACAATTATTTACCAGGAAGGATACATTGAGATTTATCTCGTTTTCAAGTATGTCCTGGGTGGCGAGTATGTACTGTTAGGTGTCTCGCCCAAGGACACTTACTGGAGAGGTGCTCTTGAAGGGATCGAACCCGTGTCTCCACACAGAGCAGTGATGTTACCTCTACTCCACCCAGCCGGTACATATGCTGATTTGCAACCCAAAAGCAAATGAAAATTGTTTTCTGAAAACAAATTTAATTTGCTTTTGGGTTGCAGAAGGTGCCCCCAAAGTTCCAGCCCTGTGGGCATGATGTTCAAAGAGCTAAAACTGCAAAATCAGCTGCTGAAAGCTCTGAAATAGGCTTTCAGCAGTCGATGCAGGGAGAAAAAGAAGAAAATCGACCAGCCGCTCAAACGGCTGTAACTCAATTTGGCAGTGGATGGCGCCATCTACTGGCCAAAAATAGGTTATTTACAGTAAGGCATAAATGGGAATAAACTCAAATATTACTTTAAAATTTATTTTAAAAGATTTTACAAAATACCATTGGTTTGTGACAATGTTTTATTTTAAAAAAAAAATAACTTGGTAGTGAAGGGGTTAACAATGTCACCGTAATCCAGCATGGTTCACCCTTTGCAGCAGCTTCGCCTGCTGATGTTACATTTTCCATCTCTGGATTGCCGAAGTTCACCGAAGCTGCAACAAAAGGTTGATTTTTACGGTTGTTGACAACTATGGTGAGGATCACTGCCGGCACGGCACTTTGTGAGT
Source organism: Leptobrachium leishanense (assembly GCA_009667805.1). Lineage (NCBI taxonomy): Eukaryota > Metazoa > Chordata > Amphibia > Anura > Megophryidae > Leptobrachium > Leptobrachium leishanense. Next base: position 11,830,447 of record CM019072.1, on the reverse strand, counting down.
GTGTCCCTTGTGTCCTACACTAATAATAAATATAAAACAACCCTTAACATAGAGGATCTTAAATTTGCAAATAGTCTCACTCTAGAAGAATTCTACCAAACGGGAAACTCGGGGCTCGTCTGTTTTTTCAAACTATGGGCTGATTCAGTTGAAAGAATTCATCCCCTGCTGATAATTGAGTAATGATGCTGGTCTGGGGGAAAAAAAAGTTGGCCAGCAAGATACCCCAAAAGGCTTATTTTTGGCCAGCGCCATACAGATCTGTGCCTTTAAACATCCAATTCAATGCTTAAAAAAGATTTTTTGGTCGGATTCCCTCTATTTCCCTGCCTGAAAAGCCATTTATGAACACCTTTCAGAATTTGTAATCTTTTCGTAAATTGGCATGCAGAAAAATTTTAATTGAATCCATAAAGACGATATTTCGATTGAAACGTATAACCGCGAGAGACAATATTGGATCATTTTTTAAAAATTATTATCTTTTATTTATATAGCGCCACATGTTCCGCAGCGCTTTACAAGATCAGCGTACAAGGAGTTGATACATTGGAATATCACACATGGATGATAAGGCCTGATTCAGGGGACCCTGTTCCCAAAGGAACTTATACTCTATGAGATGTACAAGTATTTTGAGAGGTAGACGCATCCATATCGTTAGGTATCTTGCCCGAAGACACTCGCTGGTGGCGTCTTCTGAGTGCGATTGAGTCGTCTTTGCATGATTGTAGATCAGAGACCTGGTGGTTAGGTTGAACTGGCTTCTCGTAAAGTCGAGACTTGCTTCTCCACAGTTGTATTGGAGGGATGTGCTGAACTTTGACTTGTTGACTTTTGACTTGCTTCTCCACTGTTGAAGGGTAGAGACGTTACCATTGGACTCCACAGCCAATATTGTGTGGTAGCAAGTATGTACCGTTAGGTGTCTCGCCCAAGGACACTTACTGGAGAGGTGCTCTGGCCGGGATTCCAACCTGTGTCTCCACGGTTAAAGAGCAGTGATGTTACCTCTACTCCAACCAGCCGGGAAATAGCGTTAAACCTGAATTTGCATCTTCTGAACCCAAAAATGGAAGAAATATGGCTTGAAAAGGTCCTGCATTCGGCTACTTGGCCAAATTAGATTGAGACCTTATTTTCTAATGTTTTTAAAAATTAGACACTTTTAACTCGTTAAAAATAAATTAGCACTTCAACTTACTGATTATTTCATCATTCTAAAAAGCCAAGTCAAGTGTCCCCACCCAACACGCACACCCAGCCATGACATTCTAACTGTATCCCGGAAGTCCTCAAACGCTATTTATTTTCACCCTCCACGCGTTTGTTTCCTCCACCGTAAAATACAAGCGAGAACTCGAGGGCCCCATTTATCTCTATACGTGAGAGTGAACAGTTACGACATCCCCTACATTCCCCTCGACGTCCGGGCTTATCAAAAGTATTCCGACACGATTCACCCAATCGATCAGAGAGCGAGCGCGACTGGCTGCATGTTTTGGAGAATGCTCCCGTGAAATATTCTGTATCTGTCACATTACATCAAAATAGCAGTTTATATAATCACCGGGGGTTTATTATTCATGTTGTGTCTCACCCTCCCAGGGGAATACTTAACATATCTCTAAAGCCTAACACAGGGCAGGAGGTATGAAGCTGTGGTGGGATCCGTCTGGAAATTAATCAGCGCCTGGGTTAGAATGGCATAAATCACCTACGCGGATTTTATTCTTCCATATTTTCATGTTTTGTGAATGTATTACACCAGTTGATATATATATATATATATATACAGTGGCGACTCTAGGAACAATATTTAGGGGGGGCACAGAAGATACCGCAGTCAAAACTGGGGGGGCACTAATAATTTTCACCACTAAATCATATCACTGAATAAAACTAAGGGCCCAATCACCTGTGTGAGCTAAAACACCATCGCTAAAGAAAACATTTAGCGCGAGTTGCTAAAACATAGTGCCTGACGACCCACGAACAGATCACCTTGTCTGCAGTAGTCCATGAACAAGGTCGTTTGGCGCACGCTAGGAAAACTCTAAGACCCAGGCTGAGACCCAGCGCTAATGCGGTTGTGTACAGGATAGAACGTTTATTTTTCCAGTGCCGGCCCATACCTATCCCCCGCCCTCACAAGCTTGAATATGAACACATCCAGTGAATAACCTCACACCCCTGCATTATTAAAATCATCCAAGGTGGCCGTATCATCCATGGTTTGATGCACACATATATTAAGGCTGATGGGCATTGCATGATAAATGCCACCCAGCAGCATGTAGAATCATTACACTGCATTTAATAGATCCAAAAGGAAGGCCAGGTGAGCGACACAAATTTCCCTGCTGCAGCATATAAATAATACATGTTTCAGGGCAAGACTTATTCACATGTCCCTTTAAACATGGTCCACACAGTCACCCTAATAATCAACCGCTTCCATACTATGAATAACCCCCAGCATAAAATGTTTAAAATTAGGCAATATATTAGAATTAGGATATATGTGGATAAAGGATACTTTTATAATAGAGCCGACTGCAACAGCAACGACAATGCGGACCAGATCCATTGCTATAGTGTATGGGGCCAAGAGAACACTTGTGCTGCATTCCTTTCAATTGCCTGTTAATTTTGGGCGAAGATCTGTTTTTTTTGGAGTTAGCATCAGGGTTAAGCAGTAGGTAAAATGGTGCAATTAGCGCCCCTCAAAAAATTAGCGCTGGCACCAACTGATCTGCTAGCTGCAAAAGCGCTAGAGATCTCTAGCGCTCCCCATGTTAAGTAAAGGACGCGGAAAGTACAGTAAGCTCGCGCTACAAATCGCTAATAGCAACGCGCTAAGTGATTTTTCCCGTTTGTAGCGAGAGGCAAAGATCTGTTGGTCAGGCGCTAGACTCAATTAACCTGGCGCTAACGCAAAACCATGCCGACGCAAGGGTTAACTCACACCAGGTAATAGTGCCCTAAATAAGTATATATAAATAAGATTCCAAAACCCCAGAGTAATGTGATGCAATGATACCTTTTTATTGTACTAACATGATACTTTATTTGCCGCAATTCGGCAGTTTTCGCTGAATGTCTGATTGCTCCTTCAGCGACTCCACTTTTAGCAAATTACAGTGACCATTCGCTAAATAGGGAATTCACTTTATTTTCGGCGAAATAAATTCCCCGAAATGTGACAAAAAGCAGAGGATCTAAAGATGATTAGACCCTTTAGATTCTAACTTCCATAATATTATTATTATTATTATTCTTTATTTATAAAGCGCCAGCATATTCCGCAGCGCTGTACAATAAGCACAGTATAGACAGGGTTACAATACATTGAACAACATTTGACAAACAGTACAGGAGGAGATGAGGGCCCTATTCCCGTAGGAACTCACAATCTAGGAGGGTTGGGGCTGGAAACAGGAGGAGAGGACTGTAAGGTGAGAGTGATTGATGGTTGTGTCAGTGAGTTGGGTGGTAGGCTTCCCTAAATAGGAACGTTTTAAGGGAGCGTTTGAAGGAAGAGAAGTTAGGGGAAAGTCTGACAGTAATAACCCCTGAAATGCCATAAACCCAGGGAAATACAATAAAAATAATAAACAATGTGGCATTTAGCCTACTCATTAACCCCTAAAATGCCATTGATCAAGGTAAAACATGAAATGAATACACTGTGAGGCATATAGCTAACACATTAACCCCTAAAATGCCATTAATCAAGGAAAAAATAAAATGTATAAAGTGAGGGATGAAGCCTACCCATAACCCTTAATATACAACTAAACCAAGGCAAAAACTAATATAATACACAATGTAATGTATAGTCTGAACATTAACCACTTCACTGCTGAGACATTTCAACCCTGTGAAAATGCTTAAGTTTAAGTGCCTGTTATTATTTAATGTTTTTGACTTTTATTTCAAACGGAATATGGTCATGTTGGGTATCATTGGAAAGGCCAGAATCTGCTCTTTCCAATGACACCTAGATCGTCCATATACGATGCACAGGGACGGAGATACACTGGTCCGAAGAAGTGTGGTAAGCTGGAAGCTGATTTTTGGTGGGGGGGGGGGCACATGGGGGGGCAAGGAATAACCTAGGGGGGGCAATTGCCCCCCCTTGCCCCCCTGTAGAGTCGCCTATGTATATATATATATATATATATCCCATAAATTATTTCTAGCACTTAAAAAGTGAAAAAACACCCAAGATGTGATATTTAGAATTCTTGATCCGTTGTTAGTTTTTTTTTTTCTATAAATACGAGGTTGCTGGGGCAAGAGCCAATAAAGTTCCCCGACTTGCATTTCAACCTATATATGTGTAGCGCTGTGTTAAAATCTTGCTGTGGCAGTACCTATTTTTGGCCACAAGATGGAGACAATCACGATCAGAGACACTGGACATTGGGACTACATTTCCCGGCGTGCTTTGCAAACAGACAGGAAGTGGGTGGGACACGGACGCTTGAAATCCTGAGCCTCGTGGAGAACGCGCCAGAGCGCGCCAGGGAACGAGGGAGAGCAGACGCAGTGCAAGAGATCGCTAGAGGGCCTAGGCCAGAGCGCGAGTGAGACCTGTCAGTTCCTTACACCGGGTCATCCAGCCTTAAGAGAAGGAGACCTCCAAGTTCCCGAGATTTGCTGCAGATTAAGGAACCGAAGACCTTGAGTGAGGAGTCGCTGCGAGTTGATCGGATACTGAGAGCAGGCGGTGAGCTGGACAAGTCGTGGACAAGCTACGGAGAGTCAGACAACGGATCCGGCCGCAAGTATCCCCAGTCAATATCGAGCGGAGAGACGTCCTGGGTCAGCGGAGCCTAAAGCAATCGGTGGATGGGTGAGAGGCCTCCAAGGCCGTTTGTAAATAAGGAACACGCTGCTGTTTTCTCTTTAAAGTCCACAGGGCCCCAACTTGACTAGTCGAAGACATTCCTTAAGTAAACTCACTGGCCAGTTGAACAGTACCCGGGTACCATACACACACACATACACACCTTTTACATTCCGGGACTTAACCTGTGCAGGACTCATTCTGTTACGAATTGGAACAGGGGTTGAAGATACGTTCCGAATATATTTTCTCTTTTCCGCTGCGCGTTTATCGAAATACGAAGAGATTGTATTCTTGGTTCCGCTACGTGTCCCTTTTTCCGAAATTTCGTACAATTGCATTCTTTTCTGTTCGGTTGCGAATATATTGTTTTTTTTTTCCGAAATACGAAGCCTCGTGTTTCGTTTCTTTCCCGCTACGCGTTTTTACCGCGATACGAAAGTACTGTAATAATACCTGTGAATACTGTGTCTCAACGTCTGCTTAATATTTTAGTAAACTATTTAAATTATAAAAACTCACAGCGGTGTTGGAGTATATTTATTCCCTAGTGCGGGGAGACTGACCCGTGGTTCATTTTCAGCGGCTCCTCCGGGAGTGAGCGCTACATATGTTTTATAGCAAAGGTCTTGGAGTTCTATTTTCCCATGCAACATTGGGAACGATTTATTTCTAAATCGGCTGATTTTCTTTTTTTTTAAAAAAAATAAATAAATAAAAATATTGGCCGCTTGCGGATATTTAAAAAAATATATCAGCTGATTCAGTTGAAAACATTTGTCTGAAGCCAATATTCCAAAATTGCCACTGGTCCGAAAAGAAGCTGGCCAGTAAAATGTCTGAAAAGGCTCAGCCAGCATTATACAGGTTTGTTCCTTTAAAAATGACTTTTAGAAATATCCGATGTTTAAAAGAAAAGACTGCAGTCCAATTACCTCTATTGTTCTACCTTAAAATCCATTAATCGGCACCTTTTAAAATTTTAAACTTTTTGGGAAATCTGCATACTGCTTGATCTGAAGTGAATCGATATAGCTACCAAAGCCCATATTCAATCCTAATTTTTAAACAGGGAACAAATTGACGATAAACTGACATTTGAATTTCCCAAACCAAAAATCTATTGAAAAGTCTCGATTTTGCCCATTGTGCCGAATTAAAACAAGCCCTAGGAAAACTTTCAATTTTTGTGTAACTATTGTGGCTGAAGCAGGAACAAGTTCTTTAAATTACTGATTAATTAGGCTCGGGAAATCTACTTAGAACTAAAAGTGGTTCCAATGTACAACACGGAAATTGGAGACACCAGTAAGGACATTGTGACTGCTCTTCAAGAAGTCTCTCATGTGGTTAGACCCAAATCTATCCTTTAGCCCCCACATCAAAAAACTCTCATCTAAAATTTACCCCAAACTAGGTGCCCTGTACAGAAACAAATCCTGCCTGAGCCCCGCGGTAAGAAAGCAGATTGTACAACAAATGCTTATGCCGGCTATTGAATATGGAGATGTAGTGTATGCAGCGGCCCCGCAAACACACCTCCAGAAACTTACTACATTGTATAACTCATTCTGTCGCTTTGTGCTACAACGTAACTACATGACCCACTATTGTAACATGTTAAAAGAGCTAAACTGGCCGTCGCTTGAGTCTAAACGTACCCTTCACCTTTCCAGCCTGGTGTTTAAGAGCTTTTTCTGGGAAGCTGCCACCCTACCTGAATAGGTTGCTTCCTCCAGCAGTTCCCTCATCCTATAACCTCCGATCCAGGACCAGCACCTTACTTGCAATACCACAATACAAAAAGAGAGTGTCTCGATCCTCATTTTCCTACAGAGCACCGGAGTTATGATATAACCTCCCAGACGCCATCAAATCTTCCCCCAGTCTAAAATCAATCAAGAGCTCTTTACTAACATACCTCAATACGGAATGCACCTGTAACATAATGACTATTTCCTACATATTTCTTTTCTGTTAATCTGTATATTTGTGTTTTGTTTTTAATATCTTGCATTTTATTACTTTGTATTTCTGTAACGACTGTAACATTTCAATGATCTTGAACCCAGGACATACTTGAAAACGATAGAAATCTCAATGTATCCGTCCTGCTAAAATACTTTAAAAATAAATAAATAAGTCCAGGGTGTAAGTGAACACACATCACATTTAACAGAGTAGACCATTGTACGACCGGTAGGATTTCCCATACATGTTTGTGGTAATACCACTGGTAGCAGACAGGCTGAATTTTACTACCTGCCTTTAGGGAATTATGTCCAGTTTCCCTTTCAATTTCCGAATTTAAAGAGTTTTGAGTCTTTGGGAACTTTAATTCAAAGCAAAGTATAGATTCTTTTGAAATAACAATATTTTGTTTATTTTGAACCTTTTAAAACACAACTAGCTCCGCAGGCTGTGCTTGGGTTGGGTAACAGGATGTCTGGGAGAGTAATTGAGGGAAGGTACTTAGGACCCAGAATCCTGCATGGTCTCTATCCTCCTGCACACTTGTTGCCCATTAATTAATAAAGCAACACATCCATTTTCAGGCTGCTGATTCCTGGACAGAAGTGTTTTAATCAGACTGCTGAAAGCAGGACAGGGAGCAATAACACTTGAGGGAAATGCTGTGATTTTTTTTTGATAAATTTGATTATGCTACTTGGATAGCTAGGATTGCTGTATGTTTTGTAAGTGCTCTGAGCTAGGATTTTGTTTGTAGTTTTTGTATAATCCTCTGCAATAGTGATTCAATGCCAAGTGTGGCATTTGTTTGTTCATGGGGGAATAAAAAGACCACTCATTTGCACAACTTCAAGTCTGCGGCTGTTTATACCCTAGAGCAGTGGTTCCCAAACGTGGTTGTCAAGTACCCCGACCAGATCATGATTTCCAGATATCTGAAGCACAGCACAGGTGATCTGATTTGCTGCTCAGTGATTGCAAGATTCAGTCTGCATTTCCCCAAGCTAATCCATAAAACCTGGCCTGTTGGGGGGACTTGAGGACCACGGTTGGGAACCACTGCCCTAGAATACCATGCTGTTTGGCTGGAACCATGTATCCCAAGTGGTTGCTGCATCACAGCTGTAATTATCTTAATTTATATTATTTATACCACAGTACTTTATAAACATTACTGGAAAAGAAGGTGCAAAGCATAGGCCCTCAAGATGTTTTAGAACAACATTTGCCATGAGGCTCAGCTAAACCTAGTAAGTACATAGGCATCATGGGAGATGTGGTTTCAAAACATTGGGCGGGGAGGCTAAAGATTGCTGATCCGTGATGCTGAAGGAGCCATGCAGAGGGTTTTACAATCTAGAAGCTACAATAGCCTGTCCCTTTGCTATGGATAACACCCAAAAAGGTCACAAATCAGACACTGTGTCACACACACACCTTTCTGTACTCCTCCTGCCAATTCTGTTTGCAATATTCTTTATAAAGTGTATAGAACACATATTCTTCCACAAGTGCAAACATATGCTACAGTATTCATGAGAAAATATACTAGAGGTACTCATTGATGCTATTTTTTTCCATTTTATCAGATGTAGGATCCCGTAAAAAAAAACACAAAAGTAAATTGTACTTGTGCGCTTATTTTCATATTTGCGCCTGAAGTCTGGCCCTTGGCTTCAATAAGTCGTCAGAATGGAGGATCAAATGTCCCACATTCTAGAAGAAATGGAAGACATGGCTGTTTGTCAAAGCTTCCTACATTGGTACGAGCCTCTGCCATGTTTTTCCACCGTCTTCCTGACCTGTTACATTTATGCCATGTGTTTTGAAAGTGCACAGCAGTCAAGTTGGCTTGTGTATGCACTATAGCAAGCTGCAAAATGAGCTGTAATACAGTGTATAGTCAAACACAATACACTGATTATCCTGTGTAATGACAATCACAGTTTTCAGGGTTTTACTACATTATTTTTAAGAAATCAATAACACAGTTTTTTTTCTCCCAAATTCTAAATACACTAGAATATAGCTAGCGGAGCGACTCACAGGAGCTTACAATCTAGAGGAGCAGAGGGTCCTGTTCACAGGAGCTTGCAATCTAGAGGAGCAGAGGGTCCTGCTCACAGGAGCTTACAATCTAGAGGAGCAGAGAACCGGTCACACGGGAGTTTACAATCTAGAGGAGCATAGGGTCTGGGCTCACAGGAGCTTACAATCTAGAGGGACAGAGGGCCCAAATCACAGGGGTTTACAATCGAGAGGAGCAGAGGGTCCGGTTCACAGAAGCTTACAAACTAGAGGGACAGAGGGTCCGACTCACAGGAGCTTACAATCTAGAGGGACAGAGGGCCCAAATCACAGGAGTTTACAATCTAGAGGAGCAGAGGGTCTGGCTCACGGGAGCTTACAATCTAGAGGAGCAGAGGGTCTGACTCACAGGAGCTTACAATCTAGAGGAGCAGAGGGTCCGGCTCACAGGAGCTTACAATCTAGAGGAGCAGAGGGTCCGGCTCACAGGAGCTTACAATCTAGAGGAGCAGAGGGTCCGACTCACGGGAGTTTACAATCTAGAGGAGCAGAGGGTCCGGCTCACAGGAGCTTACAATCTAGAGGAGCAGAGGGTCTGGCTCACGGGAGCTTACAATCTAGAGGAGCAGAGGGTCCGGCTCACGAGAGCTTACAATCTAGAGGAGCAGAGGGTCCGACTCACGGGAGTTTACAATCTAGAGGAGCAGAGGGTCCGGCTCACAGGAGCTTACAATCTAGAGGAGCAGAGGGTCCGGCTCACAGGAGCTTACAATCTAGAGGAGCAGAGGGTCCGGCTCACAGGAGCTTACAATCTAGAGGAGCAGAGGGTCCGGCTCACAGGAGCTTACAATCTAGAGGAGCAGAGGGTCCGGCTCACGGTAGTTTACAATCTAGAGAAGATTATATTGCATCCACTGAGGGGTGTTCGTGCAACCAACTGGTGTGATAGTCTCTCTTTATATAAAAACCCTTCACCAGAAGCCATGCACCCCAAACTGCTTGATTTGTGAAGTGTTTCAAGCATTATTAATTAGATGCAAATGCATTTCACTGCTAAAAGACACTTTTGAGGTCAGGGGGTGAATACATTGACATGAAGCTCCTGGAGGCAGCATTTAAGGATAAATAAGGCTTTACAAGCGTCGATGAAAGATTTCCTCTGAAAAAATCATTGTCAGTGATCACGAAGCGCTTAGGGATACGTTGATGCAACAGAGCGACCTGTCAGTTTGCAGCACTCCTTTCCAAATCTTGCTCTCTGAGACAGACTGCTTGATATTGTACCAAAGCCCGACAAATAGACGAAGAGAGGCGTACGGATGTCAGATAAAGGAGAACAAGATCATTACCATGGGCTGCGACTTAAAACGTTTCGTTAAGCAAGCAATTAAATCAAGATTACAATTTCTAAAGATGTGCAACACTCCTGAACTGTCACCTGTCACTTCCTGCCCTCCAGGAAAAATATTAAATATCCTCCCACTGGAGTCGCCGAAAACTAACAAACCCATCAAATCGTTCCTGTACGTCGGATGATGGAAAATGCATGGCTGGAGTAATGAACAGATTGTCTTTCTGACGAGATACAAAGTATTCTGTAAGGTTTTCGCGTGATTTTATAAAAATAAGTAAGTGTTCTGCAGCATTATACGGGAATTTCCCACTTCTGAGGCTTTTGCAAGCCCCGTTTTTTTCCTGAATTAACAGGAAAATCGAGGCCGCAGGCACTCAGTGCTGACTTATCTGCTCTCTGCAGTTGTAAAACGCGATGACCAGGTGTCGTCTGACTACGTATGGCGTACAAAGCCGCTCTTGTGCAGAATAAAATGGTTTAATCAAGCGATCAAGTGTGAAATAAAACTGTCAGAAATTGTGAGCGAGAAAATAGATGTAAGATTTTTAAGGAAACGATTCACATTAACCTAAAGGGGACAACAAGGTCAGAGATTTCAAAGAAACGTCTGATGGGGCATCTCAGATTTTATTTCTGAGTCTCTGGAGCAATTATTATAGGTGGAATCCACAAATAACCCCCCATTGCGGGTTTGCTTAGCTATCTAGTGGGTCATTGTTACGACTGGCAATACTCTGTATAAGTAGCAAGAGCCCTATCGATAACAAAACCCTATACTGTTCCTTATAATGGCCGGGTTAAACAGGAGACACTAAATCTAGAAGAATAATTACTAAAGCCAGGGTAAGAGATGTGTGTCAATAACATCACCCAATCCAGAGGCAGCCCTTCTCATGTCACGGCAGTCATGAACCACCTCCGCAGTGGACAGGTATGGAAAGGTAAGCATAGATAATGTGTGTGCCACGACAGCCACGAAGCAGAGTTTAGCCTTAATTATTGTTTACAAGGTGTTGCTCTAACTGCCATACACAGGCATTATGCAGCACATACAGATACAAGGTGTTGCTGTAATTCCCATACACAGGCATTATGCAGCACATACAGATACAAGGTGTTGCTGTAATTGCCACACACAGGCATTATGCAGCACATACAGATACAAGGTGTTGCTGTAATTGCCACACACAGGCATTATGCAGCACATACAGATACAAGGTGTTGCTGTAATTGCCATACACAGGCATTATGCAGCACATACAGATACAAGGTGTTGCTGTAATTGCCACACAGGCATTATGCAGCATATACAAATACAAGGTGTTGCTGTAATTGCCATACACAGGCATTATGCGGCACATACAGATACAAGGTGTTGCTGTAATTGCCACACACAGGCATTATGCGGCACATACAGATACAAGGTGTTGCTGTAATTGCCACACACAGGAATTATGCAGCACATACAGATACAAGGTGTTGCTGTAATTGCCACACACAGGCATTATGCGGCACATACAGATACAAGGTGTTGCTGTAATTGCCATACACAGGCATTATGCAGCACATAGATACAAGGTGTTGCTGTAATTGCCATACACAGGCATTATGCAGCACATACATATACAAAGTGTTGCTGTAATTGCCATACACAGGCATTATGCAGCACATACAGATACAAGGTGTTACTGTAATTGCCACACACAGGCATTATGCAGCACATACAGATACAAGGTGTTGCTGTAATTGCCACACACAGGCATTATGCGGCACATACAGATACAAGGTGTTGCTGTAATTGCCACACACAGGAATTATGCAGCACATACAGATACAAGGTGTTGCTGTAATTGCCACACACAGGCATTATGCGGCACATACAGATACAAGGTGTTGCTGTAATTGCCATACACAGGCATTATGCAGCACATAGATACAAGGTGTTGCTGTAATTGCCATACACAGGCATTATGCAGCACATACATATACAAAGTGTTGCTGTAATTGCCATACACAGGCATTATGCGGCACATACAGATACAAGGTGTTGCTGTAATTGCAACACACAGGAATTATGCAGCACATACAGATACAAGGTGTTGCTGTAATTGCCACACACAGGCATTATGCGGCACATACAGATACAAGGTGTTGCTGTAATTGCCATACACAGCATTATGCAGCACATAGATACAAGGTGTTGCTGTAATTGCCATACACAGGCATTATGCAGCACATACATATACAAAGTGTTGCTGTAATTGCCATACACAGGCATTATGCAGCACATACAGATACAAGGTGTTACTGTAATTGCCACACACAGGCATTATGCAGCACATACAGATACAAGGTGTTGCTGTAATTGCCACACACAGGCATTATGCGGCACATACAGATACAAGGTGTTGCTGTAATTGCCACACACAGGAATTATGCAGCACATACAGATACAAGGTGTTGCTGTAATTGCCACACACAGGCATTATGCGGCACATACAGATACAAGGTGTTGCTGTAATTGCCATACACAGGCATTATGCAGCACATAGATACAAGGTGTTGCTGTAATTGCCATACACAGGCATTATGCAGCACATACATATACAAGTGTTGCTGTAATTGCCATACACAGGCATTATGCAGCACATACAGATACAAGGTGTTACTGTAATTGCCACACACAGGCATTATGCAGCACATACAGATACAAGGTGTTGCTGTAATTGCCACACACAGGCATTATGCAGCACATACAGATACAAGGTGTTGCTGTAATTGCCACACACAGGCATTATGCAGCACATACAGATACAAGGTGTTGCTGTAATTGCCATATACAAGCATTATGCAGCACATACAGATACAAGGTGTTGCTGTAATTGCCATACACAGGCATTATGCAGCACATACAGATTCAAGGTGTTGCTGTAATTGCCATACACAGGCATCATACAGCACATACATATACAATGTGTTGCTGTAATTGCCATACACAGGCATCATGCAGCATATACAGATACAAGGTGTTGCAGTAATTGCCATACACCGGCATTATGCAGCACATACAGATATTGCATTGCTAATAATCTCATTCTGATCACTACAAATCCTCATAAGCAGGAGATCTCACCATTTTATTATCTGTCTGCATCACATTTACTGACACAAAGGCCATTTATGTCTGCATGCTGATAATGCAGACCCTGTGTATGCAGGAGATCTCACCATTTTATTATCTGTCTGCATCACATTTACTGACACAAAGGCCATTTATGTCTGCATGCTGATAATGCAGACCCTGTGTATGCAGGAGATCTCACCATTTTATTATCTGTCCGCAGCACATTTACTGACACAAAAGTCATTTCTGTCTGTAGGCGGATAATGCCGACCCTGTGTGACATTGTGCTAGATAAGGGATGCCATCTAGAGTTTAGAACCTTTCATCCCAGTAAACATTTCTGTAAAGTGTAACTCAATACACTTTCACTACTGAGATCGAGATAACTTGGATCTTCAAAAGGCACCATCAGGTGCCCAATATTGAGTTATCTCAGTCTGCAACTGTGCAGGATAAAAGCAAATGAAATACTAATTTTGTTTGTTTTTGGGCTGCAGTAGGTTTCCCCAAAGTTTTAGCCATGTGGACATAATGCAAAAGGTGCCAAAACAGTCTAAAATCGGCTAATTGAATGTCCGTATTGGACTTTCAGCAGTCGATGCAGGGAACCACAAGCTGCAGCTCTAACTGCAGTAAGTTGATTTGGCCAGTAGATGGCAACACATGCCTGACAAAGACTATTCCCAAATATTTCATACTATAAAATTAATTAAAATAACTTTAAAAAAAAAAAAAACTATTTCCTGACAATGCGTTCTTTGAAAATCCCTTGGTAGTGAAGGGGTTAATCGACACTTGGGATTGACATTGCAAATCGTAGTTGTAAGACCCTTTGTATGGGAGCGGACCTGGGAGTTCTGGGGACTCGTCCTGTGTTGGAATGCTTATTTGTATGTGTGTGGTTGAATATTTGCGATCGGTCAGACAGAACCAATGCTGTGGGTTTCTCGACCTCTCACCCTTACCAGGTGGTTTTGCTGCTCACTTAAAAAAAAAAAGAAACAACAGCAACCTGTTATCAAAATATATTAAAATTCTGAGACTCGGAGAGAAAATCCCAGGAGGGCAGTTATTTTTAAGACGCTGAAAGCAACCTCTCTGGTAGCAACTATCAAAACATGGTCAAGGTAACTTACATCACAGATCAATCCCTCTCATGGCAAGACAAGGAGCATCATGTACCCTGCCTGGCCACAAAAAAATTTAACACCCTGTAATATTCGGTTGTTGCACCTTTTGCTGTGATTGCGGCACGCATTCACCGCTGCATCGTGTCGATAAGCTCATGCAATGTCACAGCATTTATTTGCGTCCAGAGTGGCATTCATTTGTGGTCAAAATCTTGCATTGATGATGGGAGAGTCGCGGCGCTGCGTAAAGTCTTCTCCAGCACATTATCCCAAAGATTAACCTCAATGGGGTTAAAGTCTGGACTGTGTGGTGGCCAATCCTTGTGTGACAATGATGTCTCATGGCCCAGAGGCGTAACTAGAAACCTCAGGGCCACTGTGCAAGAATCCATGAAGGGCCCCCCCTCGTCGGCTGTGGGGAGGGGCCGAGGCGGGCCATTTTAGTCAGCGGGGCGTACCAGTACACCACGCGCCTTCAAGACCCACCCTCCGCGCGGGCCCCAGATATCAGACCCCAGTAATTAGACAGCCAGTATCAGACCTCAGTAATTAGCCAGGATCAGACCCCAGTAATTAGCCAGGATCAGACCCAAATAATTTGCAGGATCAGACCCCAGTAATTAGCCAGGATCAGACCCGAATAATTTGCAGGATCAGACCCCAGTAATTAGCCAGGATCAGACCCGAATAATTTGCAGGATCAGACCCCAGTAATTAGCCAGAATCCGACCCAAATAATTTGCAGGATCAGACCCCAGTAATTAGCCAGCCTCTGCTCACTCTCACACACACACAAACAACCCACCCCAGCTTGTTACATACTTACCATAGATAAGTATGGTCGAATCCACTCTCTCCACTTCCCCTCCCTGCAGGTGTTGGACACTTCCAGCACAGAAGGGGAGGCTCTGCTTTGAGTGGCTGTGGAGGGGGAAGGGGCGGGGCCAGCATGTCCTCATGTGAGCAGCTGTCCTCTTCTTCCTCCCCCTCTCCCCACGGCAGGGCCTTTACTTCTGGAGTTTGATCCCACACGCTGCCGATCAAACAGGAGACCAGGTGCCTGACCCCTGCCTGAACTGTGGGGCAAGCAGGGCTAGTGCGGGCCCCCCACCCATTGGGTTGTGGGCCCCCGGACTCAGGGGCCCGGGTGCAGTGGCACCCGCTGCACCCCTGGTAGTTACGCCCCTGTCTCATGCCCCCTGAACAACGCTTTCACAATTTGAGCCCGATGAATCCTGGCATTGCCATCTTGGAATATACCCGCTGTGCCATCAGGGGATAAAAACCCATTGATGGAAAAAACCTGCTCATTCAGTATATTCAGGGAGTCACATGACCTAATTTTATGTTGAAACATCAACCACTGCAGTAATTAATTATCCACTGGATCGGCTTATTTACATCCAAGCGGTGACTTCTTTATGCCAGGCAGTGTATATAGTCATTCGTAGAGGAGTGGTTGATACAGTAATCTCCCTCCTTTGGAAGGTATGAGTTTGGGACAATGGATGAAAAGTGGTAAGCTGGGATACCAGTAACACAACATTTGACACTGTTAAATGTGAGATTTTACAGATCAAACCTGAGAATGGCTCATCAGAAGTGGTACTTGTGGCACACATAACTAAATGTTTGGGTACCTAATAATGTGGCCGCCCAGTAAATACCATAACATTACCAGAAATCAAAGCTCCATCCTAAAATATAGAGATTGAGAAAATATTTTAAGTGTGGTTTTAAATATGATGAGCAAAGTGACGTGCTGAGCGAGGCCTCTGTACCTCCACATCTTGCTTTTCAGGGAGGTCCTGAATGTCCGCTTTAATCTGTGTTTTTATAGTGTGACCTGCAAGATGCTCCAGTCACAAAGGAGTGAGCTCGGGCACGTTTCCATTCACAGATGCATTTTGCGTTGAAAACTCCAGGTCCCTGAGTGAGTTGCAATCAGGAAGAAGGAGCAGGAAGGGCTTTAAATCTTTCACTGGAAACAAAAGCTCCTTTTTGAGGTGTTTTCGTGGAACCCGCTGCACCTGCGTCTCTGTGGGCAACGCTGTGGGCATGGGATAGCAAACCTAAGCTAACCTCATTAGAACCGTGTTATTACAATCAAACACAGATTGGCTGGTGTTTATTTATGGTTAGGATGAGAAACTGACTTTTATTCAACACAGATGATTTATGCTTTGGTCACAGCGAAAGAAACACAGATTTTAATAAACTTTTGTCCTCAGAACAATACGCTGCGGGTGAAGGAATTACTATCTAGTCATCATTAAGAATACATAATATATCAAAAGAGTGTTTTTTTAATAACACAAAATATGGAGTTAAAAAACAGTGTTGCTATACATTTATGCTGAGATTGAAAAAGGTGGAAAATGTAGAGTCTATGGTTACAGAAATAATGTATAGGATGTGTTTGAATCATTTCTGCATAGAAAAACTTGGCACAGAGGCAGATGCAGAAACCAGTATCGGAGGGAGCAATCAAAATTTCATTTATTATTATGCCCCTATCACTTCATTTATTATTATGCCCCTATCACTTCATTTATTATTATGCCCCTATCACTTCATTTATTATTATGCCTCAATCAGTTCATTTATTATTATGCCCCTATCACATCATTTATTATTATGCCCCTATTACTCCATTTCATTGATTATGACACCATGCTTCCTTTATTACTCCCCAAATTAATTAATCCCCATTTCACTTAAATGCCCCTAATGTATTAAACTCATGTTTCATTGCATGCAACATTTAAAAAATTATGCCCCAATTCAAATCATGCCCATTTAATGTATTGGGCTTTCACTTATTATGTCCCCACTTACTGTATTATGCCCTCATTATGTCCATATTTAATGAATCATGTCTCATTGTAAAGTATTTTCTACAAATTCAAATCATGCCCCCAGTTTATTGTTTTATGTCCCCATTTATTATGTTCTCGTTTAATGCATGATGTCCTCATTAAATGTATGATGCCCCAATTTACTCTTAGGCCCCATTTATTGTATTATGTTCCTTTTATTGTATTCTGCCCAATTTAAATGTATTATGCCCCCATTTATTATGATCTCATTTATAGTGTTATGCCCCATTCATGTAATTTATTGTATTCTGTTCCCGTTTAATATATTATGCCCATATATGTATTTTGTCCCCTTTTAATGCATTATGCCCCCATTTATTATGTTCCAGTTTAATGCATTATGCCCCTATTTATTATGTTCCAGTTTAATGCATTATGCACCCATTTAATGTATTAATACATGGGGGCATAATACATTAAATGGGTGCATAATGCATTAAACTGGAACATAATAAATAGGGGCATAATGCATTAAAATGGAACATAATACATGGGGGCATATGTTCCAGTTTAATGTATTATGTCCCCATTTATTATGTTCCCGTTTCATGTATTATTCACCCATTTATTATGACCCTTTTTAATGTATTATGTCCCCATTTATTATGTCCCCTTTTAATGTATTATGTCCTCAATTACTGTATTAAACCCCATTTCAAATTATGCTCACATTGTATGAGATAAAAACGACGCCATCTAGAGTTTAGAACCTGTCATCCCAGCAATATTTATCTAAAGCAGTGGTTCCCAACTGCCGTCCAAGTCCCCCTAAAAGGTCAGGTTTGCAGGATATGCGAAGCACAGTACAGGTGATATGATTTCCTGCTCAGTGATTGCAGGATTCAGTCTGTATTTCCCCAAGGTGATCCTTAAAACCTGGCCTGTTAGTGGGACTTGAGGACCGCGGTTGGGAACCACTGATCTAAAATATAAACCAATACACAAAGAACTAAAGATGAGCACATTTACATTCCTTTCATTTTTTTACTATCTCCGAACAACAATTTCTGTGCTTAATATCTATTTAAGCATTTAATTGTTAACTTCACATCCCATTTTTTTTGTGTTTTGTAGCAAAGGGATAAATGCAGAAAATACATTAGCAGTTTTCTTAATTCTTTTTGAGAAAACAACTTTTTTTACATGTTACCGCCCACAGAAATATATATTTTTTATTATTTATGTAAAGAAATTCAACTTCTAGACCCTTAAAATAACTGAAAATAAACAATGCGCCACTCGCAACTTTTGCCACTCCTAAAGTGTACTATGTCAGTTAATTCACAGAGGTAGAAAAGTGGATCAAACACAACAAACCTTTTTTGAATACTGACAAAACGGTAACGATGCGCTTTGGCACAAAACCTAAACTACATAAATTGCAAAATCCCCATCTATGTGTGGGGACAAAATCAAATGGCACGCTGACCACAGTCACTTCTCTCAAATATCTAGGTATGTGGTTAGACCCAAATCTATCCTCTGGCCCCCACATCGAAAAACTCTCATCTAAACTTTACCCCAAACTAGGTGCCCTGTACAGAAACAAATCCTGCTTGAGCCCCGCGGTAAGAAAGCAGATTGTACAACAAATGCTTATGCTGGCTATTGATTACGGAGATGTAGTGTATGCAGCCGCCCCGCAAACACACCTTCATAAACTTACCACATTGTATAACTCATTCTGCCGCTTTGCATTACAATGTAACTACATGACCCACCATTGTGACATGTTAAAAGAACTAAACTTGCCGTCGCTGGAATCTAAACGCACCCTTCACCTTTCCAACCTGGTGTTTAAGAGCTTTTCTGGGAAGCTGCCACCCTACCTGAATAGACTGCTTCCCCCAGCAGTTCCCTCATCCTATAACCTCCGATCCAGGACCGGCACCTTACTTGCAATACCACAATACAAAAAGAAAGTGGCTCGATGCTCATTTTCCTACAGAGCACCGCAAATATGGAATAGCCTCCCAGACACCATCAAATCTTCCCCCAGTCTAAGGTCACTCAAGAGCTCCTTATTAACATACCTCAATACGGAATGCACCTGTAAACATGTAACATAATGATTATTTCCTACATATTTATTTTCTGTTAATCTGTATATTTGTGTTGGTTTTTTTAAACGTCTTGCATTGTATTACTTTATATTTCTGTAACAATTCAATGTTCTTGAACCCAGGACATACTTGAAAACGAGATAAATCTCAATGTATCCTTCCTGGCAAAATCCTTTAAAAATAAATAAATAAATATTCTGGATATATAAATACGCAACCAGCGCCGACGTATGGCCTGTATGCGCGTGGTACATTTATATTAGTCTGGTGTGGATTACCTGGTTTCAGATGTACTCGGAGTCTCACGTTGTGGCATCTGTTTTATGCTTCAGTGATATTATACCATTTCTGCATTGTTTTAAGGCTGCCCAATGGGAACAATTTGAACTATGGCTATTAGTTAACCATTTTCACACATTTAACCATAAAAGGAGTCAGTGCTGTTTATGAGGCTTGTTCACACTGAGTTCAATGAAACCTACTGTTTCCAGGCAGCTCGAACGCTGGGATAAAGGGGAGCGACTCGGAGATTTGAGCGCAGGATAATTTGTCAGTAGTAATAAGTGAAGACAAACAGGATGTACCACAGCACCCAGGGCTTAATTTAAAACAAATGCTGTATTAGAGACCGAATGGAAAAGATCGCTATACTGTTACGTTTCGGAACACCCATAGTTACTATTTTGCAGGGGATAGGGTTTTTTTTCTTCCCTTTTTACTATAAAACCAGATTTTTTTGGTACATGCAGAGGAAACGTGAAACAAGAGTGTCATTTATTTGGAAACTGCCAAAATTCCAGGCAGCTCCCAGTGTGATTCTTATCTATAGACCACCCATGTGAAAGCATAACCCACTATGTTACTCAGGTTGGGTCTAAAAAAAACCTTAATGGAATTGCTCGGCCCAGCCGTGTTACATCTCTCTCGTGGTATCCAGACAGACCAGACGGAGGATCGCAGCCTGGTTTGGGGTCAACATGTTGACTCTACGTTCCCAGGTCAATGTATTCCTCCAATGTCTTATTAACAATCACATCTTTATTAAACATTTTGCGTGGAGAAAGAGCGAGGAACCCCTGGGTGAGATCACCAACTCCTTCCAAGGTGGTGACAGTCAAATTACCGATCGCGCCCAAGTGCATTCAGGCCAGACCCGCATAGCCCGATTTATTGTTCAACGTAGACAGAGTGTTGCATTTTTAATTTAAGAGGATTGTTTGTAAAGGGGCGATTTGATGTAATTTCAGTGGCTGTTTCTAATGAAACCTACCACCCATGATTTTTAAAGACAAAACTGAGGGATCTAATATTTTAGAACATACAAGTCCATATCCAGAATAAGATATATAAGCGACCAGAAGACCTCAGCCAGGGCTAGAGGGAAGCCGCAACGCCAACGCAAACATACACTACAATGGATTATACAACAGTGGGTTCTTCTCCAGTAGGCAGTGCAGGTGGACAGGTTGTCTGGGCATTTTCTTGTAGCAGGGACAGTTGTAGGGCCCGTTCACACTGTGCGACATGGAAATCGGGCGTTTTTCCACGCAATTTTCATATTCGCGACATTGAGCGATATTGAGTGATAATATCGGCGTTATGTGCAATATTGCACAACACCACCAATGCAAATCGCGACAAAAGGGTCATGTAACAGCGACAAGCTACAGCGATGAGCTACATGCGACATTGAGCGATAAAATGTGAACAGCTCCATTGAAATGCATTGGAGAAGCTACATAGAGAGATATTGTGCGGAAATCTGCGCGATATAGTGGCAAAATCTGTGTGATAAATCGCTCAGTGTGAATGGGGCCGTAGGGCTGAGCTGCATCTTGATTTGCAACACCAGGTCAGATTGACATTGGGGCTATTGAATGTGCTCATAAGGAGGCTCAGTGCCAAGTCAGATATTTTGTTACCAAGCCCTTTCAAATTTGTGTCACCCTGTGTTCAAAACAATTAACTTTTCATGAAGAGCATGAGAGGCGTGGGTCACGGACACAATGGGGTTAGAAGGATGGGGTAGATGTACAAAGGTGCTAAAGGGGTGGGGTAGAGTTAAAATGGTGCAAGTGGGATGGGGGTAGAGATTTAATGGTGTGAGAGGGATGGGGTAAAGGTATGATGGTGGGAGAGGGATGGGGCAGAGATACTATGGTGTGAGGGATGGGGTAGAGGTACGGTGATATGAGAGAGATCGAAAAGAGGTTTGATGTGTGAGAGAGATCGAGTAGAGGTGTGATGGTGTGAGAGATAACGGGTAGAGGTATGATGTGTGAGAGGGATCGAGTAGAGGTATGATGTGTGAGAGGGATAGAGTAGAGGTATGATGTGTGAGGGATAGAGTAGAGGTATGATGATGTGAGAGGTAACAGGTAGAGGTACGATGGTGTGAGAGGGAGCAAGTAGAGGTATGATGCTGTGAGAGGGATCGAGTAGAGATATGATGTGTGAGGGATCAGGTAGAGGTACGATGGAGAGAGGGAATAGGTAGAGGTACGATGGTACGAGAGGGATTGGGTTGAGGCACGATGGTGTGAGAGGAATTGGGCAGCGGAATGATGGTGTGAGATGGATTGGGTAGAGGTACGATGGTGTGAGAGGGATCGGGTAGAGGCATGATGGTGTGAGATGGATTGGGTAGAGGCATGATGGTGTGAGAGGGATCGGGTAGAGGCATGATGGTGTGAGATGGATTGGGTAGAGGCATGATGGTGTGAGAGGGATCGGGTAGAGGTACGATGGTGTGAGAGGGATCAGGTAGAGGTACAATGGTACGAGAGGGATTGGGTTGAGGCACGATGGTGTGAGAGGAATTGGGCAGAGGAATGATGGTGTGAGATGGATTGGGTAGAGGCACGATGGTGAGAGAGGGATCGGGTAGAGGTACGATGGCGTGAGAGGGAACGGGTAGAGGAATGATGGTGTGAGGGATAGGGCATGCAGATAGCAAGGTCTCTCAAAAGGTAGAGGAGGAATAAATGCATGTCGCAAAATCACCAAAGAATAAAGAGCTACGTCCCTCATATTAATTTCTGGGTTCCTTCTAATGGTCACCATAAGAGATGTGAGCAGATGTGTGCTCTGGAAAGGAGTTTATATTCTAAATGAAACCTTTTTTAAAAGAACATTATTACGTTTTCAAAACTTTGCAATATAATATTCGTTCATGACTGGTGTTACCATTTGGCGATGACAGAACAAAAAAATAGAGACGTAGAACTTCATAGATCTTAACTGGTTTTGAAAATTTGACCTGTGGAAACAAAGGTGAAATGGAAAGATTGTGGTCACAGGACTCAACCCACAGGCATTTTCCAATATACATTTATGACTTTGCCTTTATGCAGTAAATGCTGCATTGTATCTGCGTGTAATTGAGAGGTATGTGAGTTTCGTACTGTTTGTAATCGTTTTGAGTCACCAGATCCCACAGAATGTTGACACAAATCCCTGCTTTCTCATAGACTAAGCGGTGGGGAGGCCCAGGATGAGAGGCTGGAAGTCAATGTCTGTTGTTCTTCCTTTTCTCATGCAACTCCATAGGCCAAAAGGTGTGGGAGACTGGCAGGAGGGGTTATCAGGAGGGGTGCATGGAAAAGCTACAGCACTAATAAAGCAATATATCTCGTCACTTAGGGGACAGAGGGCTCCCCGGGGTAAAATCCACAATCTGGGATGGTGATGAGGAATGACCTGAAATGCTGGGAGAGGTACCAGGGACAGAGCATAAAACAGCTCCCTACTGCGAGAGGTTGCCCGGATCATTAATCTGGAGCTATTTTCTGGTTATAGCAGGTACCCAAAGCCAATAAATTGTGCTTTTACCACTCAGCACAGATGTCAGTTTAGTGTGAAGGTGTATATTTACACTCACAAACATGTGCTAAAACTACTTTTATGGCTTTTTCACTGGGCATTCACTAGAGTTTCTTTCCTGCCAACTTGAACACAAAAACTACACAACATATACACACACACTCATCCACAAACCCACATATATAGGTGCCGGGTGGGTGGAGTAGAGGTAACATCACTGCTCTATAACCGTGGAGACACAGGTTTGATCCCGGCAAGAGCACCTCTCCAGTAAGTGTCCTTGGGCAAGGCACCAAACGGTACAGACTCGCCTCCCAGGACATACTGAAAACGAGAGAAATCTCAATGTATCCTTCCTTGTAAAATTATTGCAGAAGCCATCTGCACATCACAGCAATTCAAAGAACTTCATCCCAGTGCTCCATATGCAGCAAGGAATTCTGGGTAGGATATGAAAATATATATATACACACGCACGTTAAAAAAAATACAAACTCCATCAACATGAGCACCAGAGTATCCAACTAATATTCCAAGGCACAAAGCTCTCAAAGCAAACCAGTTTCCCTCAACACAGATCAGTGGAAAAGCTCATCACCTACTTGTACCCAAATACATCCCTGATCCCTAGAAGTGGTGGATTTAAGATGGAAAGCAGACCATCCACATTAATTAGGTGTGATCACTGCCAATATTTAAGGTTTTTCACTGTTTATTTACTCTGATAATGGGACTAATTGGGGTGAGGGCTTTGTCTGCTCCTGATTGGAGAGTTAACCTAAATAAAGGGGTCTTTTAGATACTGGTTTGCTGGGAGGCAGAAGTCTTCTCCAGCTGAGGATCTGCTTATCTCTTAACAGTGAGGTCTGTTTCCTTATCAGTCTGAATACAACATAAATCCTTCCTGACTTCCTATTTTCCCCCACAGAAGTGTGAAACAATTGGAAGTTATTCACGTGTGGAAAATCCATTGCACCCTCCACTCTGGTGCTCCCCGTTTATTAGTCAGAGATGGAGAATGCTTTGAGGAACGTTCAGCTGCTTTTAAAGCTTAAAAAGCTGTTAAAGAAACATTCCGTTGATTCTGAGATGTCACATAGAATCTCTAAGAAGATGCAGAGCTGGCGGTTGGTTCCAACGCTTCCTCAACCCCTGGCATGCTATGGCTGACAATCTGTGCAACGATAGGTGTTGGCCAAGGTAGAAGAGCACTAGAGTATCAAGTGATTTGTGTTCATTATTGTTAACGTTGGTCTCCTCAATCAGACACGGCAAGACATGACATTCCAGAAGGTCTGGAATGATATTAGGGCTGGCAAAGCATCATGGGACATGTTGCTCAGAAAGCCTGAGGATTTGCCGTCACTTTCCCATGGAGGCCAAGAGTTAATTAAGCGAATAATGTGTGTGGTTTTAAAATTAAAAAATGGCGTCTTCATATGCTCGTTCTGAGGGTGCCGTGGACTTGTGTTAGTCCAACCCCTCCCCCCATATAGGTTGGAACATACACTTTTTGGAAACTCCTTATTGGTCTTAAATCATGAAAAATAAAGTATCTCTGTGTACAGATGGATATTGCCAACTAAAAATCAGCATTTTGCAGCCGATATTTTTTTTAATGGATTATTCAATGATTATTTATTGGCCTGTGTCATTCTGGCGACTTTTACTTGTGTCGTTTTCCGGAGTACCAATTTCCCCAAACCTTCTGGCTCACACTAATCAACCCTCCAATCACGAGTCACTGTATGGCAGGGGTCCACAACCTTGGCCCTCCATGTGTTTTGAAACTTATATCTCTCATGATGCTCAGTCACTCGTTTGGTTGCTAGGGACTCATGGGAAATGTAGTTCTAATACATCTGGAGGGTCACGGCGCGAACCCCTGCCTTATGGCACTACTTTCAGCTCTCCTTTGAGATGGCCGCGTGGTGGTTTCTTGGTGCCAGTCAGCGCGTTCCTTGGTATTGTGCTCCACGGCTTCATTGGACTACTCTTGCCCTCCTCCGTCCACTGATTATGTGTGCTTGTCTCTATACCTCCGGCCCCCAATCTTGGCTTGTTCTTTGGTGTAGCTTACTGCAGGTCCAACAGAAAGAAGTTTGAGAACTCCAATATTTCTGTCTATCCCACCCATGTAAATATTATCCCCTACCCTTAGCCCTCACTGAAATCCGATACCGATACTAAAACTACAGTTGGGCTGAGTTTTAGGGAATCGTTATTTATTGTGACTTAAAAGGAAAGACACAAAGTAAACTATGAAAATTTAACTTTTAGGGTGTGCGGCAAATGGGAACTCTGTTCCCTCTGGAAAAAGCGTAAAGGAACTCGTTACCTCTCCAAAAAATGCAGAACTACTTTTCCTTGACATCCTGCTCAACTTTACTACTGGCTTAGTGACCCGGCCATTACAAGGACTGCTTCCTAGCTTAGGTTTTACCGGTCCTTCCTTGCTTGGTGTTTACATGCGCGATGGGCCACACTTTATATGAATAGTAAGACGGTATGGTAATGAAGTGACAGAGGCATCCAGCGATGTGGGCGAGGGAAGAAGAGAGATGCAAATAACTCTGGAAAAAGAGAAGCTAATCTGAAAAGCCACATTTACAGTGAATATCAATAAGCTGCCAGGTTATAAAAACTGGCCAACTACAAACAGATGAGAACAAGAGACATAAGAATATAGAAGTTAGAAAATAATATAGATTCTGCAATAGAAATGCAAGTAAAAAGAGTGTACAATCAGGGCCGGATTTATAACTAGGCAGAGTAAGCATGTGCCTACAGGTGCTTGCCACAAGGGCGCGCCTTGGTCCATAATTTTTTTTTATTTTGTTTTACAATTTACAATAATTTAGACCAATGTATCTCTGGAGCCCGAAGGGCTAAAGGGACATATGATGTATCATTGGAAAGGTCAGAGTCTGGTCTTTACAATGATAGCAAGCATGACCATGTAATGTGTAAATCGAAAAAAATTGAAAAAAGTAAATGCTAAATTTAGCTTTTTCTCTGTTCTACGGCAGAAGCAATATATGCTTTTACATATAAACCAAACAATGTCCCTGCACTAACTCAACTAAAGCAACAAATTATGCCCCTTCTTTTGATTTGAGAGCAGAGAGAAACAGTTTTTCAGTTTTTTTTAAATGTTTTTATTTATTTTTTTGTTTGCCCCAAAATGAAAATTTAAAACGTCATTCTGGCAGGATTCTTTTTTTTTCCTTTGGGGGAATGCTCCAAATTTCTGTGCCTACAGGCTCCTGAGATGCAAATCCAGCCCTGTGTACAATCCATAAAACGCTATGTATTCGCACCAACAGTTTTCGTGTTATTAGCTAGACTTCATCAGGAGCGCCGAGTTACAGCAGCAGAATGAAAATGTCATCAAAATAAATAAAAACTTTTTTTTAAAAAAAAATAATCAAAAAATAAATAAAAATATATTTATTATTATTTTATTTTTTTAAATGTATATGTTTTGTATTTATTTGTATATAAAGCCACAGCAAATAAAATGGTACTGCGGGGGGGGGGGGGATATGAAATAGATAGATAGATCTTCGAACCTGCACAGAGCCAACGTAGAAAAAGGTGATGCCCAGGTGCAGAAGTCCAGGAAATTTTTAATAGAATCACACATGAAACGAACGCACTCAGGGACTTATGACAAAAAATAAAAAGTGATGCTTTATTTAACCCTTTCGCTGCTGAGCCATTTCACACCTCTGTGTAGAGCTCATTTTTACCGGTTTCGCTCATCATGTTTAAACGTGATTTGAAGTCACATTTTATTATACAACCCAGACATATTATATATCGTTCTTTCCGGCAGACTCGGCAGATTCATAATATATCATTATTATATGTATACGTCATGTCCTGTCTGTATATTATAACAAAAAATGCAATAAAAATTGAATTTTCAATCATCTACATTGTGTAAAGTGTTTTTTTTCACATTTTATCATGCGAGCCTTTTCAGTTATATTTTCTATGGTGTGCGCTTGTTTAAAAAATTAGAATTGGGGGCTCGTTAAATTTTTTGGGGAAAATTACGTGTTTTTTAGCAAACACCCCCAGAGAGAAAATAGTTAGTGCAGCATCATTGTTCACATAATTGAAATGAGAACAATATTGCTGCATTAATAAAACAAACAAAAAAAACAAAAACAGTTTTTCACATTTTTTTTAAAAAAAAATTTAAATTTTTACATGGTCATGTTTGGTATCATTGGAAAGGCCTTGCTCTTTAACATTAACCCCTAGCTGTCATGGATCAGGAGATAGGAGGTTCAAATGAACCCCCCATCTCCATCATAGGTGGCAGCCAGAGGTTAATTGCAGAACTGACGCCATCGCGCTATGCGCGATGACGGCAGTCGTCAGGGGGATAACCAAGATGTCGGCCAGCTCCGGGAGGGGACCGCGATACGGCGCCTGTTGGCGCTGTATCAGGATTCAGCCCCCTAGGGGTTAAAGACAGCCGCCGCTTGGAAGAGCAGGCTGTGTCCTTCCAAACGGTGCCTGACTTTTCCCAGTGGCCCGCACGGATGGGGGAGGGTGAGAGGTCTGGCGAGGGGGTGCCTGTAATAGACATCATCGCATCGGCGCGATTACGACTATCGTGCCCGCCTGTGTCCCGGAGGCTGGGCTGACATCGCGGATGTCAGCCCACACCGAGGGCCGCCGCGATCGGCCGGAATCCCGGCCGATCGCCGCAGCTAATTTTTAATGATTTTGAATAAAGCATCACTTTTTATTTTTTGTCGTAAGTCCCTGAGTGCGTCCATTTCATGTGTGACTTAATTTTTCCAGGACTTTTGCACCTGGGCATCACCTTTTTCTACGATGGCTCTGTGCAGGTTTGAAGATATATATGTATATATATCTTCAAACCTGCACAGAGCCACAGTAGAAAGTATATATTATTTTTTTATTATTATTATTACCCCCCCCCGCAGTCCCATTTTATTTACTGTGGCTTTATAGTCAGAATTTGGCACCACAGGTGATAAATTGTAAGTCGAGGCAGTCCATCTGCAAGAGTGATAACTATATAACGTCTCACCCGAGCGCCTGAAAGCACAAAGGCCGAGCAGCGCTGAATAGATGGCATTGTAACAGGATACAATTATACGCTGACCCAATGCTAATGGAACTGGTGACAGCCATGTTTAACCTCGTAAAGAAAAGCCAGACACGCTTTAAAATTAAAAGGCCGGAGCTGTGATGTAGAATTTAACAAAAAAAAAAAAGACGAAAAAAAATAGAGTGATGTGTAACGATTCCGTACCCTGATTTTTGAGGGGCGAGTCTTCTGCTTCCCTTCCTACATTTAGCCGGCCGTTCTGGTGGTTAAGGGGTTGAAGGCCATTTAGTTTTTAGCCGTCCCGATACTCCCAAAATGTGTTTTTACTTTCCCCGGGTATTGGATTACACGACCAGCTCTCCTTTATTTGACTTTGCACATGATTCTGCCAGTTAAATTTTCCTACGCTTTTTTTTTCTCCTGCGTTTTATTAGGTTAATAAAACTTGTTTTTTTGGAACGTCGGGTATCTCAGGGGTGTAATTAGACCGCACGTCAAATGCATCAAATTGTTAATGAAGGGACGTTTATCCGAGAGGAGTTTTACAGTCAAGCATCTCGAAAGGATCCAGCTTTTCTTCTTTATTTTGTCGCTCTTCATATTCTGGGTTTTCGGATCCACGAAGAGGTTTCAGCCGGCAGGTCCTCTCGTCTTTCTCCATTCAGCATCTCAGATGACTTTTCTGATCCTCCTCCGAGTTATTTTCCTTCAATTAGCCTTCAAAAATCAACACGCCAAACAGAATAATAACTTCACCCAATTACCACGTTATAAAAGGGGCTCTGCAGCGGCTTAGAAATGTAATAGGCCACATTAAAGTGTCACTGCAGTTAGAGAGTCACTCCCTGCAAGACAACTTTATGGGCCCTTGAAGTCACAGATGCTCAATTTACCGGTGGTAAATCACTTTTTCTTGCCTTGTTTCTCTACATTTTCTATTAACTCCTTTGCACTGAGATGTAAAAAGACAGGAGGGGATAAAAGACTGAAAAAACATGTATATTCCATTCAGGAACTGCAAAAGCAAAAAAATTACTACCCTGTCCTTTCAGGCTGTCTGATGATATATAACAAGAAAAAAGGTTGTCATTTGCACTTAACCCCATAGCTCCATGCAAAACAATCAAAGATCTTGGTTTACTTAAATGACCATTAAAGTGTAAGCTCACCTGCCACATCACGGCACCTCTAGTTAGGTGGGTCCTCCCTAATGAGCTGCTTTCCAAGCAACTACACGTCCTCATGCGGCTTTCTCAGCCAAGAGACAAGACGGAGGGTTTATATTTATACCCTCGCCACAAACATTTCCACTTTGGGATTGAAAAAGAAAACATGGAGAGGAGCAGAAGCAAAAATGACATGGCTGGGGATACAACAAAATATATATGTAGCGCTGTTAAAGATTGTGTTGCTGCATTTGCTCGTTATAGCCACCAGAGGGAGACAGAAGCCATATGGACTATGCTGGACCTAAACAAACTACAATTTCCATCGGACTTTGCGGCGGATACAGGAAGTGGGTGGGAGAGAGGGGAAGGACGTCAGCAGCCTCGTGCGGAGGAGAGGCAGAGTGAGCCGAGCGGCGAAAGGTGGAGGACGTACGTGAGACTGGCAGGGATCGTGAACAGGTGTGCAGGCGCTGCCTCGCGGGTGCTGGAGATCAGGACGGTGACTTCGCAGAGACCTACCTACACACCGCTGAGAGGTCTGCGCAGAAATTTAGTTCCGGTTGGACCCCGAGTAAGGAGACCGTGATGATCCATTGAGAGTGCAGGCGGTAGGCCGTAGTTTCTCAGTGTGGCGATCGGACAAGCAAGGGAGCGGATCCGGTGGCACAGAGTCCCAGTGAAAAGCGGAGAGACATCCTTGATCGGGCAGTCTAACGGATGGGTGAGAGGCCTTCCAGGCCGCAGTTCCAAGTATAACAAAGCACGCCGCACTATTGTTTAAATCTACAGGACCCCAACGTGACTAGTCGAAGATTTGCTTATTTCATTCACTGGCCAGTTGAATACAGTACCCGGGTACTCGAGACAATACACATACACCTTTTTGAGACATTATATTCACGGGACTTACACTCCAGAACTGAAGGGGTTAATCTTCTCTTTTTGCCACTGCGTGTTTCCCGCATTACGAAATCCTGTCATTCAAATACCGTATCGATGATATATATGCTTCTTTATGGGGATCAGTAAAGAATATAATCTATAAAAATCCACAACAGTGCTGGTGTATATTTATTCCCTAGCGCGGTGAGACTAACCCGAGGTTAATTCAGCGGCTCCTCCGGGAGTGAGCGCTACATATATATTATATATACTGTAAAAAAATGGTTTCGCAAATATTCCCTACAAGGGCGGCTGCGTAGACCAGAAGTGTCCAACCTGCTCCATGTATAAAACATAACAAGAAAATAGCCAGTTCATTTTTGCTGCTGCTCCCTTCCGTGAATACTTCACATCCAGGTGACGCGCTCTACATTCATTGGTAAAACAAGGCATATACTCAGCCTCTACACCTGGCTACCTTATAATAACTTAGTTATTATTTATTAATATTTTGCTGAAAATATATTTTACTAGATTTCTAAACCTGCATTTAAAAAGTCACCTTCTGTGTTACTGAAACGTTCCTTAAAAATAAAATATATATTCCTTAAAGTCCGAGGGCAGGTGTTGCATCCAAAATGTACTACGGTGCTTGGAACCCCTTCCACAGGCCCAGACCCCTTGCTATGCTTCTACAGAGACATTGGTTTTTCAGATTTGCCCGTTTTTAGATTTATTTAACCCATGGGGGATTACAGCTGTGGCACAACCGGGGGCAATTTGGGCAGTGACACAATGGGGGTGTAAGGTACCAGTTGCAAAACGGAATTGAGTATTATTGAACCATAGACACAATTGCAATACAATTTTTTTAAATTATTAAATCTATCCTTAACCCCTTCAATAGCATAGTCGAGTATACTCAATGTTCGAAAGTGGGAATACAATCTGGTCTTGTTCTGAAGCCCTGGATTGTGTCCTTAACATTTCAGCACCTCGTCCCTCTCCTTGGTTTGGGCCGGGCCGTGTCCCCCCCTCTTCCTTATTATAAATTTGACACATTTCTACTTTCTTACTATTATGTATGCCTTAAACGCTACGTCTTATATCTGCCTGGGGCTGTGACGTCACACGTCTTTGGTGTACTCTTTTGCATATGTGTGTCCAAGAAAAATGTTTTAAAAAAAATAATAATTCAGCACCTCGGACATGTCAGCCAAGGTGCTGAAGCGGTTTAAACAGCTAGGGGTTCAGTGTTTTACTTGACGGAAAAATTGGATGTAGTAGCACTTTTTGGCCAGCAGGGGCAGCCCTCTGTTGAATAAGCTTGCCACAATGTATTTTACGACGGTACATACATTTTTACACCGTCTGCAATGGAAAGTATTCCATATATCCACTGGGTCCTGGCAGTGGTTAAATAGATGGGACGCCTTGACAAATTTCAGCGGATCGCAAATTGCTAAAAAGGCCATATTGAATCAAACTGGATGGATTACTTTATTTCACCAAGTGCGCCTGTGTTCTGTTACATGTGGTCGACGACCGAGGTTGAGGAGCCACTTTCCGTCCTGACAATTTTTTTTCTTCTTCCTTATTTTCCAGCAACACGGGGAAAGAAATGTGAAGGTTTTCCAGCCACGGCCTTTTGATTTTTGAAGACGCATATCCGCGCAGTAAGGTTTGAACTCTCCCACAGAGCGCAATATCGAGGGAGGGTTCGCTCATCCCCAGATATGTGCTGTGAGGTCTCGGAGGTCGAGTCAGACATGTGTTATAAGTGGCACAGTTTCCAGGCGAGGAGTAACCTTTCTCATGAATCTACTGTCATAATAATAATAAGCCATGCTGGTTATGAAACGCATATATCAACATCGGTCCAGGCCCTCGATAGGAGCGAGGCGCCACGTGAGGCTTCATCTTTTATAATCTATTTGTTCTACTTTTTTCATCCAAGGTGGGCAGGAATCCAGACGACGTGCAAGCTAGCTTTCTAGAAAAAACATGCTGCGCCCATTGTATAAAGGAATGCTTTGCGCATGCATAGTTTGTAGCAGTGAGTAAATAAAGGTATACGGATATAGAAGGTGACGAGTAATAATGCAGACATGCCAACACGGGTAGCACACAGGGATATAGCACATCAACATCGAGGTGCTGGGAGATCCGGCTAATAAAGTGCATCGCCTTGATCAGAAATGAAAGGTAGACGTCACACAGCACTGCCACCAGGCAGCGTCCCATCAAGGACATGTAAAGGAAGAATGGGTAGGAAAAGAAGATGGGAGAGGGGCAGAAAAGAAGGGGAGAGGAAAAGGGAAATATATATTTTTTTAAATATTGCCACCTTCACACAACTCCCAAAAAAAAGGTGCATGGAGCAACCGTTGCACCCGAAGCTGGAGGCCACCAAGAGGCCATCCGATATGGTCTATGATGAAATGCTGCGTGTACAAAACAAGAAGTCATGCAAAACCTCATCACTAAGTGGGCGCATCTCAAAGGATGAAGGTCACGCCATGATATAATGACACGGAGGATCGCTTACAATGAGATCGGATTTATGCAATATCCAATTTATCTGGACATAATGTTTCGACTGGCTCCAGCGGTTGAGAAAAGCTGCAGAATGAGCCAAAAGTTTGTCGATATCCAAATAAAGTTTACATTTGCACGATGGGAGTGTCTGGATTCCATGTTGCTTTCTAGAAAACTTTGAATTGAGCTGACCACTCAGGAACCCATATGCACCCTTAAATTACACCTATAGCTTTACTACAGGGAACGAATTGGCGCGTGTGTGTGTGTGTGTGTGTGTGTGTGTGTGTGTGTGTGTGTATTAAATATATTCTTAGTCATTTTATCGAGAGATACTGTGTCTGTTGATTATATTACAGATACAACCTAGACTTCCTGAAGATATAAGGTGATACACACAATACGGATATACTTTAAATATAGATATTTAGGTTCAAAATATAAAGTCAATAGATCTAAATATATAGGTTTAACAAAAAAATAACATGGAGCAGTAGACGGATGGACTGGTAGAGATATTATAGAGGTAATAATGATCAAAAGGCTTAATATATATATACAGTATATATATATATATAGATAATATACATCAAACATTAAACAAATCTAATATAAACAGAGAAAGATAAAAGGACATATAGGAAGACAGGAATACTAAGCGAGGGATATACGAGATGGATGAATGTAGACACACAGATTTGCAAGACAGACACATGGAAAAAACTATTAAAATAGGTATATAATTAGGCAAAGAGAGCTGAGAAGACAAATAGGATGGACAGAAAGAGATCGACGACACAGACCGAAAGTGACAGAATTAAAAATCTGTAGAGGAACGGAGAAACCTAGAGAGACCCATAAATAGAGGATAGCTATAGAAATAGAAGCAGATAAATAAGCACATGGAAACACCAGGCAGTGGGACAGACAGACAAAAAATATAGGTAAAAGGTAGATAGATATTAGAAGACCAAAAAGAGGGATGGACAAAAAGACAGATCGAGGAGACAGTCAAAAACCTGTAGACTAACAGAATAGTGAGATTTCCCTACAGGTGTATAGACAGAGGGATAAAGAGACCAACAGACTAGCTAAATAGAAGAATGAAGATATCAAAGGGGGAGGGAGGGAGAGAGAGATATAGAGATATAGAGAGATAGATAGAGAGATAGAGAGAGATAGAGAGAGAGATAGAGAGAGAGAGAGAGATAGAGAGAGATAGAGATAGAGAGAGAGATAGAGGGATAGAGATATAGAGATAGAGAGGTAGATAGAGAGATAGAGAGATAGATAGAGAGATAGATAGAGAGAGATAGAGAGATAGATAGAGAGAGATAGAGAGAGAGAGAGA
The DNA here is from genome assembly GCA_009667805.1 of Leptobrachium leishanense. Classification (NCBI taxonomy): domain Eukaryota; kingdom Metazoa; phylum Chordata; class Amphibia; order Anura; family Megophryidae; genus Leptobrachium; species Leptobrachium leishanense. The sequence goes on along the minus strand of CM019072.1, from coordinate 11,796,186 downwards.
TAGAGAGATAGAGATATAGAGAGAGAGATAGAGAGATAGATATAGGGATAGAGATAGATAGATAAAATGAGATATGGATAGATAATTAGATAAATAGAAAGATAGATATGGGATAGATAGAGATATCCTCATGTATCTGCTAGCAGGAATACTGACCTGTCTCCTGTATGTATTGTAGAATTGTCCTGTCTTTACCCATTACATCTTGTACAGTGCTGCGGAATGTGTTGGCGCTTATTAAATAATAATAGAAAGATAGACAGACAGACAAAGGGACAGACAGATGGTTAGACAGAGACAGATAAATAGACAATTAGATAAGATGAGATATGGACAGATAATTAGATAAATAGAAAGATAGACAGACAAACAGGTATATAGACATACTAACACACAGAGGGATACAGTATATAGATGGCAGACTGCTGAATAAAAATCGAGAGATAAATATAAGAGGTAAATATATTAGCATGATAGACGTGAAGATAAGATACATCGAAAGATAAACAGATAAATTATATAGAAACTATATAGGCAGATAGAGATCTATAAATAATATATAGATATAATCTAGTATATTTGAGATGGATGATAGCTATAGCAATAGATAACAGAGATTATAAATACAGAGATAAATAACGACATGTAGATAGCAGATAAATGGAAGATAGAGATAATAAAGAGATAATGGATAGTTAACTCTTGAGTAGCTGATAGAGATGATAAGTAGATGGATAATAAATAGTTAACCGATAGATAATCTCTACAGACGGGATAACCAGACACGTAGATCAGTCAGATAGACATAAAGGACAGATTCTGGCTATTCGGACGCGCGGATCTCGTGACAGCTGGAGATTCTGACAGAGTGTTGCTGCTGCTGCAGAACGGGTTAAAACAATTCCTACCACTAAAGTGGCAAGTTTTACAACCCGGCTGTTTACAATGTAAATACTAAAACTAGGAATAACACAATCCCTGCTTAAACAGGAAACATAAATACACAAACACTATTTTTAGGGAAAACATTTTTTTTTTTTCTATTATTATTTCATTTCAACAACAACATTTTGGTATAAAAGGGCAGATTGACGGACTCGGCGGCTCAATAAAAACGGATTTGCTGAGCTCGTGGTGGCGGCTGATGAAGAATCGCATAAAATGTGTCTGTTTGTTGCTTTCCCTATAGCTTGTTTTTCTAAGCGAGCCCTTTTTTTTTCGGTGTGTGACAAATTCCTAAAGTTTAATTTCCAATTCTGCAAAGCAAACACATTTCTTTGTGAAGTGAGCGAGGGGAGACAGAGACGAAAAGGGAAGCTTTGCGCACTGTAAGTAATAACGCCCTCTTTAAAGTCTCATTTACGTGCTCAGAATATTCATTATTATTTATCTTTCCATTTTTTTCCCCCCTCGTTCAGTGCGCAGTTTATTAGAGTCCTGGCTCGCCAAATAAATATTTTAATATCACATAAATTCTATACATATAAATGCTATTAGTAAACTCACACGGCCTCCCGAGGGAGAGGACTCGTGCTAAAAGTACAGTTAGGGTTAGGGGGAAATTTCTCAGTGAAAGGAAAATTAGGTTTTTGCTGATATTTTACCTTGTTCTTCAATCTCAGCTTCTCACGTTACTTCTCAGATCGTCGGGGGGGGGGATAAAAACAAACTGAAAATAAATTGTTGGCGTCAGAGAAATAAAATCCATACTGTCTATGCTTTTAAAAAAATAGATTTCCTTTTAAAATCTGATTAAAAATAATAATATTAAAATCGGTAAAATTGTAAGCAGTTACACCTCTAGTTTCTGTGGTTTTTAATTTGTTGCTTTTCTGATTTTATTGCCCAATTTTATCTTGTAAACGCCACGGGAAATGATAGTATTCTTTCGATGAGCAGAATAAGAATTATTTCACTAAATATTATAAAAATGGGCCTTTTTTGGTTTATTTTAAATGGATTATATATTTCAGATTTTAGAGTATTAAACTTATAAAATTATGCCCTTTTACACTTATAAATGCAAAGATGAATGACACTTGAGCACGTGATGTGCTGTCTGAATGATTCAAATCATGAATAAAGAAATACCAGCTTAAAAAAGTATATATTTTAATACATCTAAAAATAAGCGCATGTATTTGTGTGTGTTATATATATATATTCGTTCTATAAATGACAAAATCATAGCTAAGATAGAATGACAATAATAGGAAGAAAACAATCACAAGAAACAATGCCTAGTGATATATATATTATTACTATTTTATTTATTATTGTCATCATTTATACAGCACCAACAATTTTTTTCTACACACTTTTCTGTTTAATAACTATTTTTTATTTTAGCCTTTCATTATTTAGTATATATTTCTCAAAAAAATAATTTTAATGCAAATCCATCATCAAAAAATATAGAATTGCCTGAAAATAATTACCCCTCCATTGTTCAAATCGTCACCTGGTACTGCAGTTCATACAGTTAATAGGAGGGTGGAACAATAACATTTCCCTGAAACATGAGACTATACGATTGACTCCTAGGTGGGCATTAAACTGTGCTGCGGAATTTGTTGATGCAATACAATTAAACAAATAAATAATAGGGTGAGCCACAAGATGTTCTCTAAAATCATCTCCTACACTCTCATAACTTTCCATCTCTGTCTTCTCTCTCCTTAATGTATTATAACCCTTGTACCGAGGTGCAGAATATGTTGGTGCCATAGAAATGAGTAAAGACTAAGGAAAAAACTATTTGAACCAATCAAAATGTGCCAAAAAAACTGAAAACATCCACCATGACAGACACCTCTTGCATTCAAAAAGGTTGTTTTTCTTTTTTTTAAATATTTATATAGATTTCCTGTTGTCAAACCACTACATATATTATGACGTACAAGAACATATAAATTATTCTGTTATTAAATATTATTATAGTTTAATCCACTGAACTATTTTAAGAATTTAAAAAAATATTTTACAGAAGACAAACACAAGATCATGAACTAATTAACAGTTATTGGCAACATTCAATATTATTTAAAAATTCTAAATAAACTTTTGATACATTATGACAGAGGAGTCTTATATTGTACAGAAACCCCCCCTAAAATTCAAAGTAATTCTAATAATAATAATAAAAATGATTGATTTCTCAATTCTTATGATCACCTGATGTAACATTTAATTCTTCGTTAAACAAGTTAGTTATTTTTTTGTTCGGACAGGATAAGATGGAAACTGCTCACGTAAGCACTTGGTGCAAAGTTTTTAAGGTATTTGTAAAAAAAAAAAAGTAAAAAAAAATATTTATATCAAGTTCAGAAATTGTCAGATCTTTTCCCTATATTTTATGTGGGTCTTGCTTTAAAAAAAATTATATATATATATATATATCATACATACACACCCCTGAATAGAGGAATCTATTGTCCTTGTCCCTAGAGATAAATAATATTGGAGTAACATTGATTTACATCCCCTCCACAAGTGGGACTGTAGAGAGAACATGTGGCCTCTAACAGCCCCCCCCCCCCTCATAATAAAAAAACATTACATATATTTATACATACAAACACAAATATGTATTTTTAATTTAAATTAACCTAAATTAATAATTATGGGTTTTATTTGTCAGTTTGTGACTATGATCCAGGCTTACTGAATATTCTGTAATTTCAGAGCTGCTCTGTGTACCCCAGGGGGCATTAGATCTACATCATGTCCTGGGATATTAGTCATAGAATGGTGATTTAACCCATCTGTACCCTGCACTGCACATGATAAAATATAAAGGACGGCTGCGTTCAGATTTCTAATTGAATGAGACCCATCACAAGTAATGCGATGCTCATTATTCTAATCCTATAACAACGAGATATCGAGGTAAATTGGGGGGCTTTTTAATACTGAGGGGTGGAAGAGATGAGGGGCTGGCTGTATTGTAATGTACTCCAGGGGAATGCTAGTCAGATCAAGGAGTGCATTACCACACATGTCCAGAAGATGGCAGCACAAGAACTACTGAGCGAAAAGGGAGACCAGGACGCATTTCTTTATTATTATTATCATCATCATTTACACAACACCGACAGTGTCCAAAAAAATAAAATACAGTAGAGAATTAAACTAACAAAATGACAAACTTAGGAACCAGAGGTGAGAAATGCGAAGGGCCCGGCTCACAGGAGCTTACGATCCGTGAAAATGAAATATTAAATATCGAATTTATTGATGTAACCTTACATATACCCAGGACATACTTGAAAAACGAGAGAAATCTCAATGTATCCTTCCTGGTAAAATCCTTTATAAATAAATAAATAAATTTATATACAGGCCATATGAGGCAAGCTAGGATTTTGCAGAGAGTTCTGTTCCTGTATACAGAACACCAATATTTGTTTGTGTATTTATAGAATTATAAAAGCAAAGCTTTGTTAGGTCATATTAATAAAAACTGCCCGTTTCAGCCCCTGCCGAGCCTTTATACAAACCGAACAGGGGCCGAAATGGACTCGTTTTTATAATATGGTCTAATAAAATTTTGGTGCCACAAATCATCTATACCAATTATTTTTGGTGATATTCCGCTGGCTCTTTGCTCCGGGGAAAACATCTTACTCAGATCTAGGTAAAGGTGATGTGAACATTGGTCTCCCACAAAGACAGCGGTTAGTACGGCTTTAGGATGCAGCCTAGGTGTGAGCGACTGACTCAGAGTGACGCCGAATCTTCTAGAATACAACAATCAGTGCCGGAATCAATAATCCCATAAAGCAGAAGGAAATGATAATTAGAAGTATTGATGTAACAATCACAGTCATGAGGGTTACTTCTAAATGGTAGGTACACAAATACTTTCCCTTGATTGTGCAGTGCATGAAGCACACATACCATTGAGTGGGCACAGTGCATGAAGCACACATACCATTGAGTGGGCACAGTGCATGAAGCACACATACCATTGAGTGGGCACAGTGCATGAAGCACACATACCATTGAGTGGTACAGCGCATGAAGCACGCATACCATTGAGTGGTACAGCGCATGAAGAACACATACCACTGAGTCGAATAGCCCTTGAAATACACATACCACTGAGTGGGTACAGCCCTTGAAGTACACATACCATTGAGTGGGTGCAGCCCATGAAGCACACATACCATTCAGGGAATAAAGCCCATGAAGCACACATACCACTGAGTGGGTACAGCCCATGAAGCACACACATACCATTGAGTGGGTACAGCCCCTGAAGCGCACATACCATTGAGTGGGTACAGCCCATGAAGTACAGATACCACTGAGTGGGTACAGCCCATGAAGCACACATACCATTGAGTGGGTACAGCCAACGAAGCACACATACCATTCAGTGAGTAAAGCCCATGAAGCACACATACCACTGAGTGGGTACAGCCCATGAAGCACACACATACCATTGAGTGGGTAAGGCCCCTGAAGTGCACATACCATTGCGTGGGTACAGCCCATGAAGCACACATACCATTGAGTGGGTGCAGCCATTGAAGCACACATACCATTGAGTGGGTACAGCCATTGAAGCACACATACCATTGAGTGGGTACAGCCATTGAAGCACACATACCATTGAGTGGGTACAGCACATGAAGCACATACCATTGAGTGGGTACAGCCCCTGAAGCACAAATACCATTGAGTGGGTACAGCCCATGAAGCACACATACCATTGAGTGGCACAGCCCATGAAGCACACATACCATTGAGAGGGTACAATGCATGAAGCACACATACCATTGAGAGGGTACAATGCATGAAGCACACATACCATTGAGAGGGTACAATGCATGAAGCACACATACATTAGTTTCTATATGAAGAAATTGTTATTTCTGTAGTAGGACATTAAAGTGTCTGCCGACTGCAGGAAGGAGGGGGGGGTGATATCCGCGGCCTCACACAAATATATTGCCCCATATTTCAAAACAAGTATATACTGTATTTTGGAAGTCATTAGAAATCACTGAATGTGGGTTCATAATGTGGGCACGGTGTAAATGTCAATAATACAAAGCTTAATATTCTTATTGTTTATTCATTGGATGTCAGGCTCTCACTCAGGATATAGTCAGGTCCAGAAATATTGGGACATCGACACAATTCTAACATCTTTGGCTCTATACACCACCACAATGGAGTTGGAGTGAAACAAACACAATGTGCTTTAACTGCAGACTGTCAGCTTTAATTTGAGGGTATGTACATCCAACTCAGGTAAACGGTGTAGGACTTACAGCAGTCCTGATGTGCCTGATGTGTTACCCGATGTGCCTCCCACTTGTTAAGGGACCAAAAGTAATGGGACAATTGGCTTCTCAGCTGTTCCATGGCCAGGTGTGTGATATTCCCTCATTACCCCAATTACAATGTGCAGATAAAAGGCCCAGAGTTCATTTCAAGTGTGCTATTTGCATTTGGAATCTGTTGCTGTCAACTCTCAAGATGAGATCCAAAGAGCTGTCACTATCAGTGAAGCAAGCCATCATTAGGCTGAAGAAACAAAACAAACCCATCAGAGAGATAGCAAGAACATTAGGCGTGGCCAAAACAACGGTTTGGAACATTCTCAAAAAGAAGGAACGCACCGGTGAGCTCAGCAACACCAAAAGACCCGGGAGACCACGGAAAACAACTGTGGTGGATGACTGAAGAATTCTTTCCCTGGTGAAGAAAACACCCTTCACAACAGTTGGCCAGATCAAGAACACTCTCCAGGAGGTAGGTGTATGTGTGTCAAAGTCAACAATCAAGAGAAGACCTCACCAGAGTTAATACAGAGAGTTCACCACAAGATGTAAACCATTGGTGAGCCTCAAAAACAGGAAGGCCAGATTAGAGTTTGCCAAACAACACCTAACAAAGCGTTCAAAGTTCTGGAACAAGATCCTATGGACAGATGAGACCAAGATCAACTTGTACAAGAGTGATGGGAAGAGAAGAGTATGGAGAAGGAAAGGAACTGCTCATGATCCTAAGCACATGACCTCATCAGTGAAGCATGGTGGTGGTAGGGTCATGGCGTGGGCATGTATGGCTGCCAGTGGAACTGGTTCGCTTGTATTTATTGATGATGTGACTGCTGACAAATGCAGCAGGATGAATTCTGAAGTGTTTCGGGCAATATTATCTGCTCACATTCAGCCAAATGCTGCAGAACTCATTGGACGGCGCTTCACAGTGCAGATGGACAATAACCCAAAGCATACTGCAAAAGCAACCAAAGAGTTTTTGAAGGGACAGAAGTGGAATGTTATGCAATGGCCAAGTCAATCACCTGACCTGAATCCCATTGAGCATGCATTTCACTTGCTGAAGACAAAACTGAAGGGAAAATGCCCCAAGAACAAGCAGGAACTGAAGACAGTTGCAGTAGAGGCCTGGCAGAGCATCACCAGGGATGAAACCCAGCGTCTGGTGATGTCTATGCGTTCCAGACTTCAGGCTGTGATTGACTGCAAAGGATTTGCAACCACGTATTAAGAAGGGAAAGTTTGATTTATGATTATTCTTCTGTCCCATTACCTTTGGTCCCTTAACAAGTGGGAGGCACATCTGCAAACTGCTGTAAGTCCTACACCGTTCCCCTGAGTTGGATGTACATACCCTCAAATTAAAGCTGACAGTCTGCAGTTAAAGCACATTGTGTTTGTTTCATTCCAACTCCATTGTGGTGGTGTATAGAGCCAAAGATGTTAGAATTGTGTCAATGTCCCAATATTTCTGGACCTGACTGTAAAACGGCTAGGATATGCTCTTTAAAAGAATGAATATTCACCTGGTGCAACTCTTTAGAGAGGCCCACTGTGACATTTACAAAGTGTGGTGGACTGAAGATCGCTCAATGCTGACCATCTTGGCATTGGGTTGCACCAATCTGGGCAGAAACCAAGCTGGTGACTGGGGGATAATTAATGATAAGTATTAGAAGGAACCTCTTCCATACGGGCACCTCTTGGTAGCAGGACTAGCAGCAATGCCTTTATGGGAGTGAACGGGTCATGGAAGGGCTCACCAGAGATTAGGATTTCCTGTCACATTAGACCAATACTTCAGAGAGAAACATTGTTACACAAGCATGGTGTTACCTGGAAAAAGAATTGCAGGATTTTATAGACCTAACTGGACCTGGAATAAGGACAAGGAGCAGCTGGGCTTCACAAGCAGAGTCAGGTTCTCCAGCCAGGAGCTCTGACTGAGTTCAGGGTCACACGTTACGTATGTGCCTTATAAGTCAGGGGTCACGCTGACCACAACAGATGTAAGGTGCAAGTTACAAACCAATTGTCAAAAACAGGGAGAAAAAATATATTATTTTAAGGGAATCCAAGAGCCCTGCAACACTTGGACCTGGCTCGCACCTGCTGGGCACAGGGACGCCAAGTAACGTGGTCACGATGGCAGCTGGAAACTGTACTGGAAAAAAGGTGACACCAAGTGACGTTGCTGGACATGAAGGCTGCTGGACAGTATGTGACCTACCATAGCTGACCGTATCGTATCACAGCATATCGCTGGGCATCTAAACAAGTCTCCCTGATTTAGACATAAGTCCTAAACCTGCATTTATATTCAGATCCTTTAGAACTCCCCAATTATTTCAATTTTTGATGAATAATGTGTTTTTTGGGGGGGTTATTACCAGACCGGGGTGGGGGGGTGGCTTCAAAAACTACCCAATATTAAGATTAGTCAAATTTAATTGAGCTAATAATTGGTTATGGATAGAAATTTAGCAAACTTCGTAAACTAAGCTCCCTCAGGAATACATTGCACTTTATACAGAGCATTTATAACCATTACCTTGCAGGTTCTACATTTTGGTGCGTACATGAACATGTGTTGACGCTGCACCCACTTTCCTTTAATTTTATTTTTATCGTTTTACGGCTTTGAATTCCCCACCATCTTTTATAATTATTACCCATTTTCCGTTCTTTGTCATATTTTACCTGGTTTATTATTTTTTTTCTTTATTTGCACTTATTCAATATATTTTGGTTTTATTTCAAATTTTATTTAAAATATTTGGTGATTTATTTATTTTATTTTCCATTTTCTTGATTTGATAATTTTTTTGCTATATTATTTGCTTAATTTTCCATTTTTTTTCTATTTTAGTTATCTATTGGTTTATTGTTTGTATTTCCCATTTCCAGTATAATTATTTACATGACTCAAAATAGATTTCATCATATAAATTCCCACTGCCTTTATTTCTCCTTTTCCTTTATTTGTATTAAGGCACTTCTTTAGTATATTTTGTGTCATTGTATTTATGTATTATCGTTTTATTTGACATTTTTCGTAATTGAAAAAAATACGTTATTGTTTACACTGGCCATTTTAATTTACATATTTACAGGTTTATTGCTTTAATTTCACATTTTTGTTCCTATATTTCCCATTTCCTTTTGTTGTAATGATTTACTGATAAATGTCCTTTTTTTGTAACTTTAACGGTTTATTTTATTTCCCTTTGCACTGCCTTGAGTAGAACAGGTTGGCCCTTTATAATTCACAATACAAAACGTGGTTTCCCAATAAACTGGACATGAATCTTTTGTAACGAAAATATAACTTTAATCCCTGATTATTCTCTGAATGTTGGTGGGATTTGGTAACACTTTGTCAATATGGTTAATTATTTAAATTTTAGAAAAGGAGATTATGGCTGGAGTAATTAAGGATTTATGGGGCAGTATTACAAAACGGTTGCCAACTTAACCAGAGCTGTTGTAAATTTAACAACCCCATAGACCAGGGCTCAAAATTTCAAGTCCCAAGCTACTAAACAGGCCATAAGAGTTACTCGCCACCAGTTGCTCCACCTAACCCCTACCCAGACCTCAACTCACACCCTTAAAATTATCTTATGAAATTACACTGTTAAAGGTTTAATTTAGAATAAAGTTACAAAAATAACATTAATACCCAGACATCAGACCCCAGATACATATATATACCCATACCCCAGATACATGTATACCCAGACATCAGACCCCAGATACATATATATATATACCAGACATCAGACCCCAGATACATGTATACCCAGTCATCAGACCTCAGTGTGAGCAGAGCGAGGAGGCAAGGAAGCTCCTCTCCACCCCCCTGCCAGTGACAGAGATGAGCTGGGTCAGGTTAGGCAGCTGTTTCCTGCCACCATGCAGCCTGGGGAAGGGGGACTGTAAAGTGGCACTGCCAGAATATGCAGCACGAAATAATTTATTGTGCTGCCTGCGGGTGTATTTCCACTCGCCCCCACTTAATTTCCACTCGTCAAATGCGAGTAGGCGAGTGGAAATTTTGAGCCCTGCCATAGACTATAATTGCTCTGGTAAGTTTACAACAGCTCTGGTTAAGTTAGCACCAGCTTTGTAATACTGCTGGAATCTGTTATAGAATATACAGGCTCCAGTAAGGAACTTTTATAAAGCACAAGAAAAACCTGTACATGTCAAGATGGCGAGTGAAGACTCTGAAGACAGTCATCCCTCTTATGTGACATTAATAAAAATGCATTTTTAACAGACTATGTCTATTGGGTGATTTTTTTTTCTCCTTTTTAATTGGTCTTGTGAAGGATCAGCATATTCAGCAGAGGTTACATAATGATAAATTGAATAAGCAAGGAATCTACGCAAAGAGGATCAAGAAATCAAGGATTGATAAGTAGATAAATACAGGAGGAAAAAATAAGGGGGAAAACAGGAAAAATGTACAGTAACTTTTTTTTTAAATAATTTTTGTAACATTTTTAATTGTAATTTTATTTTAAATAATTTGCAATTTATAAAAAGATTGTATTACCCGGTAGGTAATGCACATCATATTCACCAGGGTTAATGGTAGATCAGATGTATGGACAGGCTCACGGGATGCATCCTCCACCGATATGCTATAATTAACCCCTTAGGGTGCAATGAAAATCCAGGCTGAAAATCTCATATGAAAATACAATGTTCCAGTCATATACTGATAGCAGGGTTGTACAGAGAGGCCAATGGTAAAAAAAAAACAGGGTGGTCCACGTAGGTCCAAATATTTATTTTTTAAAGGGGTAAAAATATTTTAGGAACACCGAAGAAAATAAACTGTAAAAAGAAAGTTGATAAAATGAGTTGATATTCACCTAAAATGTATCAACGGTGCTTTTTAGCATAGAAGGGGTTAAGGTGGTCAGCCTCTCCCACCGTGTGGGTCTATTGGCTGTTGCTTTAAATTACCACCCTGATGTTCTATCCAGAGAGAGCTGAGTTATGCCAAGGAAGGGGTTTAAAGGTCAGTAATGTGTCACTTGTGTTTCAATGAAGCATTGAACGCTGCCATGTGCGGTGATTCATACTCCCCACAATCCATCCAGCACAAGGCATTATAATGATTCCCATGTGTCCTCTTCTTGGCACTTGCTTCAAGTCCAGCTTTGGCCAAAATTCCCGCAACAGAAGATACATACACACTCGCGCACAAGAGATCAGGGCTCGGTCTGGTTATACGGGCCATCGCCGGATGGCTCAAACTCACCATAAGAAAAACGGCCTATACTGACTGTGTCGAACAAAATCACGAATCATCAACGTGTTATAGCACCGGGAACATTTTATGCCCCTGTAAAAGGGGTGGAAAAGACTAAGATGAGGTTTGCACAACATTAAGTGATGTGAAGTGCCAATTAAAGAGAAGCTGGGGCAAAATGTTCTCCAGCGGTGTTCAATGCTGGGAAAACCCTGACAGAGCCGTGCAGATACAAAAAAGGACAAAAAGATAAATATATACATTAAAAAAATGGAAGCTCTGTGACAACACTGGGACAAAGTAAGAAAGTACAATATAAACAAACTCTTTGTTGTACCATGTTATCGGGCTGGAACTGGATGCTCCTTTCCAAAACTTGCCCATTGTGCAGATCTAAAGGTGCCGCATGGTGCTGGAAATTACCAGCCAGACACGGGACCTTTGGTACATATGGTTATGCTGAGCATGGGTTGTTTTCCCACTATCCTTGCTGTACACATAGGAAAACTAGGTTTAGATATCACTGGAGCATTGATCGCTGTGGAGTCACCAACGGAAAACTAGGAGGGAAGGATGATGCTTAGTGGCACAAATGGGAAATTATCCCAAAAGAAGTGAGCGAAAGACACTGAATTACAACAAAAAAAGCTGTGAAGACATTCTGAAGAAGTTCCTCGTGGGTGGGACCAGAGTCGAGTATCGTGGATAGCCTAATGTGACAACAATATTGGATGGTGGAAGTTTTTGGATGATAAGAAGTGTCAGTTTGGGGACAGCTTTTTCAGGTGCGAAACCAGAGTTGAGTATTGTGTTAATGCTCGTATGAAAAGAACCACGTTGTTTGGTGGACGTTATCTGACAAGAGGTGAGGTTTTTGGGGGATTTCTTCCTAGGTGGAACCAGAGTTTATTCTTCCTGTTCTGTAATTACAGGAGTTCTGTAATCCTCTTGTTAAGAAATCTCACCCAACGTGGTTGTCCTATGTTGTTTTTCCATAAAAAACAGACTAGAGTATTGAGGAGTTCATAGTATATCGCCGATAAGAGGTAAGATTTTTGTGGCAGTTCCACAACCAGAGTTTAGTATTGTTGTAATCCTAGTGTTCGAAGAACCTCAGTTATCGGTTACAAGGTGAGGGTTTTGTGGTAGTTCCTCAGAGGTGGAACCAGACTTTAGTATTGCTGTAATCCTGGTTTTCGGAGAACCTCATTGAGTGGTGGAAGTTATCTGATAAAGGTGAGATTTATTATGTTGTTCCTCAAAGGGGAAAAACAGAATAGAGTATTGAGGAGTTCATAGTAGGAGGGAAACCTCATTGGGTGGTGGAAGTTATTCGCTGATAAGAGGTGAGATTTCTGCAGGCAGTTCCTGACGGTGGAACCAGAGTTGAGTATTACTTTAAGTCTAGAGTTAGGTGAACCACATCGGGTGCTGGAAGATATGTTACGAGGAGAGGGTTTGCGGGCAGTTCCTCGAAGGTGGAACCAGAGTTTAGCACTGCTGTAATCCTAGTGTTCAGGGAACCACATTGGGCGGCAGAAATTATTTGCTGATAAGAAGTAAGATTTCTGCAGCAGTTCCTCACAGGCAGGACCAGAATAGAGTATTGCAGAGATGAAAGTGTGCCGGCATCTACATCGGGAGGTGGATGATATATATGATAAAAGGAGAGATTTCTGCAGCAGTTCCTCGTGTGTGGAGCTACAGTTGAATATTATGGCAATCTTTGTGTGAGGGCAACCCCTCTGAGTGATGAATGTAATCTCATGGTAAGAGAATTCTGGGGTAGAACCTCATGGGCAGGACCATAGTAGAATATGGTGGAAATCAGGAGAGGGTAAATGCATGAGTCAGGGAAGTTATCATGTAAGAGATAAGGTGAGATTTTGAGGGCGGATGGGTAGGTCGTCTTCGGGAAATACTGCACAAAAAAAGTGTTAAAGTTTTTTTATCAATGTCCTTTGCTTTTAGGGAATATTTTCCAGGCAAGTGTCATACTTTATCTCCTCTTCAGTGGTATGTTTCAGATGTTACGGAACCTATGTAAATGTTTTGCTCTGTTAAAAATCTCTTTTACGCTATGTATTATATAATACTGTTCAAACTGGAATTTACAAAAAAACAAGAAATCCTTTCTTATTTTTTGATTTGCTGCTCCTTGACAAGCCAGACATTTGTTGCGTTTGCCTTGCAGGATAACTGATGACACAGGCTAAAATCATTTCACTTTATTTATGCTACTAAGCAGGTAATATTTCAAGTAAAATAGCGGCCTCTACCCCACACAGTGTTTCTCTGGAAGACGGTGACCCAGACTAATACAGTTCAGGGGTATTGTACAGGTGGATCCAGACGCGGGGAGGTTACACCCAAAGACTCGTTAAATCACTGGTGTGAAAGGCGAGAGCATCTGGTCACCATTTGGTTACTTAAATTGTAATTGAACCATTTGGCATCAGGAATTACTCTGACTTTCTCGCTTGAACCATGACTTCTGAACGCTCCCAAAGAGCGCAGTTCTTCCAAAATAGAATCCAACTGGCATGGGGGCATGCGCCTGTCTGCGATCTGCTCAGTGTTAATGGGAGAGCGGCGTGCCCCTACGAGAAGAATGCTTAAATACATCAGGACATTCAACAGAAATAGAGGATAATATTACATTAATAATAGTAATTATAACGGGGTGCGTGTTACAACCCGAGAAAAGATTGCCATATCATGAAATATATATTCAAATAATTGACCAACATCTCCATGATGGGACAGTGTCCGGCTCTGACATGCGTTCACAAACACATTAAAAAGCATCCTTCATATGAAATACAAATGTGTAATTCACGAGACACACAAACACTCGCAAAGTGAAGTACGTTTATTTTAAAGTATGCAGATTCCAGGGTACATGGTAAAAAAAAAAGAGAAAAAAAAATCTAAAAGCATGATTGTAAATTAAACATACAAAACAAAGACTATAGGAAATGAACTTATAGTTTGCACGAGCAAATCCTGTTCTGCTCCTACATAATTGGCATTTATGCTTAAATAGATTCCCCGAGCATGGACGTATCTCCATAAGCTGCATGCGGTCATTCTTGATGGGTTCAGAGGGGGAAGCTCACACAACACAGGAGTAGAACAAAAAACAAAGAAACAGCAAAGTGTATAAACCCTGTAACACAAAACTAAAAGCTCCAAATTGTGTTTACATGTATACATGGTGGATGATGCCAGAAAACAACAACCAATCAGCAGTAAAAATGGCACTATAGTCACCACTAGTGTTTGTCTTAAGTCCAAGACAACATTATCCCCTGTGGCTCCTCCGCATCTGTACGGACTGGTGACAGCTGCGTAAAACACCAACATGCTACGCGTTTCGCCCTTCCAGTGGGCTTTATCATGGTGTCAGGTGATATGTTCAGTAATCCATTGCAAAGACACAAACTCCGCCTTCTTAAATTCATTATATCATGTTCCGGCTGGATAGAGTAGTGGTAGCATCGCTGCTCTATAACCGTTGAGACCCAGGTTGGAATCCCGGCCAGAGCACCTCTCCAGTAAGTGTCCTTGGGCAAGACACCTAACATACTTGCTACCGCACAATATTGGCTGTGGAGTCCAGTGGTGACGTCTCTACCCTTCGACCATGGAGAAGCAAGTCAAATCCCGTTCAGCACATCCCTCCAATACAAATGTGAAGAAGCAAGTCTCGACTTTACTGGAAACGGGTTCAAGCTAACCACCAGGTCGCTGCTCTACAATCATGGAAAGACGACTCGATCCCACTCAGAAGACGCCACCAGCGAGTGTCCTTGGGCAAAACACCTAACGATATGGATGCACCTACCTCACAAAAATACTTGTACATCTCTAAGTTCCCTTGGGAACAGGGACCCCCTGAATCAGGCCGTATCATCCATGTGTGGAATTCTACAGTATCAACCCCTTGTACACTGATCTTGTAAAGTGCTGCGGAATATGTGGCGCTATATAAATAAAGTACAATAATAATAGCCTCAAACATAGAGGACAAACAAATATAACAATGTATATAACAAACACAATATATCCCGGCAGATCATGAGGAGAATCACTCAATGGTGTGGAAGTAAGCAGGACCAGGACATAAGCTTGATCTGGAATGCAAGGAAACTTCAGAGGATAACTGTGCATAAGGGACTCCGACAGGATAGATTATATATGTTAATATACATGCAAGATATCACGATATTAACTTGCGTTTCAGGTTTTGATGTTTTTGTGTAGTGTGATCACAGTGTTGGTTGCCGCTTTAAGATGTTGCGATGTATTAATCACTTACTTGATCTTATTTTTCATTGATAATTAAAAGGGTCAGCGTATTCCACAGGACTTTACCACGTAATTGTAACTTACGATTTATTGTGCACGAGGGGAAACGAGGAAGCCGTATTCTCATTTTAGAAGACACGTACATACATTTCGTGGCTTTTTTCTCAGAGTTCTCAATGCGCGTCCTTTACATTAAATCTATGTGCCCGTCCGTCATTTATTAAGATTTTATTTTATTGACTGTCATTATTACGGGTAAAATACTTTGCAAATAAATAAGTAAAACTAAAGGGTCACACCTTGCTGAGGTGCTAGAATATTCCTTTATTGAAATGGTGCCGTTTAACGGGAAAACTAAAATAGAATAAAAATCACATAATAAAAATAAAATACATGCATCCTTTAAAATGTAAGCTCCTTAAGGAGCAGAGCGACCGCCTTTCAGTATAACTATGTATTACATTAACTTATTGTAAACCATGTACTTTGCTGTGGAATATGAGGGTGCAACACAAGTTAACTGACAATATAGCAGCGGAAGAAGCAAAAGCAACAACAACAACAACAAAAAATCAGAAAAATGGCTTGTGCGTCTACCTAGGGGACATTAATAATGGTGTTGAAGAAACACCTGCAGGAGAAGCCGACCTGATTCACACGCCGAGGATTGAGGGGGTATCATGAGCAGAGGTTTAATCAGGAACCTTAAAATTGCAGCCAATAAGTAAATAAACATTCACAGCAGGGCTGGAAGGACTCAGAAACACATCTATCTCTCTATTCAGGCTGATTGCTGAAGGTGTAATTAAGTAGGTAACCTGAGCTCTCCTTGTCACCAGCAAATGATAAAGGTCTTCACTGGTGAATTAGCAGAGCTATGTGGAGACCCCCATGAGTCACACACCAGGCATCTCCAGACAAAACCACCAGCACACAACTCTAACCCCACCAGGGTGTCAGTAACATAGAAACATAGAAAATGTCAGCAGATAAGAACCTTTCGGCCCATCTAGTCTGCCCAATTACATGGATACTTTACCTGGATTTATCTTTTGTTTAGGATAGCCTTATGCCTATCCCATGCCTGCTTAAATTCAATTACTGTTTTGGCCTCTACCACTTCTACTGGAAGACTGTTCCATGTATCCACCACCCTCTCAGTAAAATAATGTTTTCTGATGTTACTTTTAAACCTTTGCCCCTCTAATCTAAGACTATGTCCTCTTGTTTTGCTATTTTGTTTCCTTTTAAATATACTCCCTTCCTCTACCTTGTGGATTCCCTTTACGTATTTAAATGTTTCTATCATATCTCCTCTGTCTCGTCTTTTTTCCAAGCTGTACATGTTAAGATCATTAAGCCTTTCCTGGTAACTTTTCTCCTTCAAGCCGTACACCATTTTAGTAGCCCTTCTCTGAACTCTCTCTAAGATGTCTATATCCTTCTGGAGATACGGTCTCCAGTACTGCACACAGTACTCCAAGTGAGGTCTCACCAGTGCTCTGTACAGTGGCATGAGCACTTCCCTTTTCCTACTGCTAATACCTCTCCCTACACAACCAAGCATTCTGCCAGCATTTCCTGCTGCTCTATTACATTGCAGTACCTGCTTTAAAGACCCTATGACTCCATCAAGATCTTATTCACCCCAGCAAAGTCATGAAGTGAGCTATACCCCGTTTATATTATTTCTTCCTCTCATTTCACTTGGTATTTTTTGTGGGTCTAGGAGCGGGTTAGGTTTTAAACATCTTGCCCCTCCTGTACATACGGCAGACGTCACAATAAGAGCTTCTTCAGTACAGGCGAGTGACCCTTATCTGAAATGCTGGAGGCCAGAAGGGTTCTGGATTTGGGATTCTGGAATATTTGCATACAACAATGAGGTATCTTGGAGATGGGTCCCAAGTCTAAACAGGACATTCACGTATATTCCATATACACCGTATTCACACAGCCTGAAGGGTATAATACAGGATATTTATCATTTTGTCCTCATGGGGTCAGGGTTGGAGTTTTTACACTTTTGTATTATTTTGGTGCCCAGAAAAAGTTTATGTAGCGCTGGGTTTAATTCCCTGTCGTGGCAGTACCTATTTTTGGCCACCGGACGGAGACAAGCGCGATGAGAGACTTTGAACATTGGGACTACATTTCCCGGCATGCTTTGAGAGCGGACACAGGAAGTGGGTGGGACACAGACGTTTACATCCTGAGCCTCGTGGAGAGAGCTGGCAGAGCGCGCCAGGGAGTGAGAGGAGCAAGACGCAGAGCAGCAGAACGAGACAGCGACTAGGCCGGAGCGCAGCTGGGGCCTGACAGAGCTAAAGACCGGGTTATTCAGTCTTACCAGAGGAAGACCCCGTGATTCACAGGACTACCCGCGCTGATATTGAGGAAGCCGGAGGACCCCGAGTTAGGAGTACCGCCGATCGATTGGACAGGGAGAGCAGGCGGTGAACTGGAAATCTTGCGGCAGTTACAGAAAGCCAGACAGCGGATCCAGTAACCAGGAGAACCCCAGTCAACATTGAGCGGAGAGACGTCCTGGGTCGAGCGGAGCATCAAGTATCTGGCGGATGGGTGAGAGGCCTTCCAGGCCGTTGTGAAAATAAAGCACGCTGCTGTTTGTTTCCAAAACCCACAGGGCCCCAACTTGACTAGTCGAAGATACCTCATAAGCAATTCACTGGCCAGTTGAATATTGTACCCGGGTACCGTAACACACACACACACTTACATTCTGGGACATAAAGGGGGTTAAAGATTTATTTTCCTTTTCTTTTCCGCTGCGCGTTTCTCGAATTACGAAGCATTGTATTTTTTTTCCGCTGCGCGTTTCCCGCATTGCGAAGTACTGTAAATATATCTATGTATACCGTGTTATTCATTATATGCCTTTTATTCTAGTAAACTATATAATTTATAAAATCCACGACGGTGCTGGAGTATATTTATTCCCTAGTGCGGGGAGACTGACCCGAGGTTCAATTTCAGCGGCTCCTCCGGGAGTGAGCGCTACATTTAGGTATAGGAACATTGCAGATTTCAGAATTTGTGATCAGGGATATGCGACATTAGTTTATTGGATTTTCAGATTCATTAACCCTTGCTTCTCTCATTGATATTGTAATTTATGCAGTATCTCTACTACGAAAGAATTATTTTCCGTCATGTCACCACCACTGTCATATGGAGGGGTGATTAAAACATATTGCCAAAGTAATCCAGATAAAGCCGACGGTTACAGGCATCTCTAATATTTCCATAATCCAGAGGCCTTAAGTAACAGAGATTAAGAGACACACGGATCTTCCTTCAGCCATTCCTCATGGTTAGATGGGGGGCACAAAACTCCTGGTCTGACAGAGGACACAAACTAACTAGTCAGAGGGCACAAACCTCGCAGTCAGATAGATGACAAACCTGTTTAGTGAAGTAGAGGACCAAACCTCAGTCAGATTGACTATACAGCAATGAAGAAACGAACCGGGACCCAGGCAGCTAAGGCTTATATATTTATTCACGGGAGTAACATCTCCCCACCAGAAAACAGTGTGACATTTTGGCCACAATGGGCCTTAATCATACATGCAAGATGGACATGACACCTCCAGTTTTAAATCCCTCTCAATCGTAATGTTCTCCTTATTACAAGGGGGTGTCTCCTATTGTCCACCACACTACTACAAATATATACAAATGGAGTTTTTTATAAAACACCTCTAATACAATAATACATAATCTGAGTAATTATATATTTAGAACATGTGAAACTCATACTCTACCGTATGAGGAACAAGCGCGGTATCAATGGAACCTTGTGAAAGCTCTGTGGGGACAAAAGAGTGACATATAATATACATTTAAAAAGACAAAAAAAGTGCACCATAATGCACCCAATTGAAGATGCTAATAGCAAAGATGTAGATCAAACTCCCTATTAAGGCCCTTAGGCCATAACGTATCAAGTTTATGTGTCCAACGTTTTTCCTTTTGTTTCAATAATCTAATTCTATCCCCTCCCCGTCGTAAGACTGGGACATGATCAACGATCTGAAATCTTAATTGTGCTATATTATGTGTACAAGCAAGAAAATGTTCAGATACCGGTAAGTCCCTGCGCCCCGTCCTAATGGTTGACTTATGTTTCGTGAAGCGTTAATTTTCATTGTAGTTTCCCCCACATACAATAAGCCACAAGGGCATTTCAATACATAAACTACATATGACGATTCACATGTGTAATACTCCCGTATCCAAATCTTTTCACCCGTATGCGGATGTACCAAGAAATCCCCCTTTATGACCGCATTGCATGAAGAGCAACCAAGGCACGGAAAAGTGCCTTTTCTATGGGGGCCAAGGAATCTTTGTTGTTTCTCCCTAATTGGGCCTATATTCGCTTTAATTAGATGGTCCTTCAGACCGTGTGTATATATTTGTAGTAGTGTGGTGGACAATAGGAGACACCCCTTGTAATGTAATAAGGAGAACATTACGATTGGTTGAGAGGGATTTAAAACTGGAGGTGTCATGTCCATCTTGCATGCATGATTAAGGCCCATTGTGGCCGAAACGTCACACTGTTTTCTGGTGGGGAGATGTTACTCCCGGGAATGAATATATAAGCCTTAGCTGCCTGGGTCCCGGATCGTTTCTTCATTGCTGTATGAGAAGGGGGTTTCGGCACTCCCATTCCTGGAGACTCGGCGCTAGGCTTGTGGGCTCCCAGTATTGATGATTACGGCGCCTTTGGATGATCAGATTGACTATACAATCCTCTCGGCCAGATGGATGGTGCAAACCTCCTGGCCAAGTGAAGGGGGCAAACCTCTTCGCCAGCCAGAGGGTGCAAACTTCCTGGCCAGCCAGAGGGTGCAAACTTCCTGGCCAGCCAGAGGGTGCAAACTTCCTGGCCTGCCAGAGGTTGCAAACGTCCTGGCCTGCCAGAGGTTGCAAACGTCCTGGCCTGCCAGAGGTTGCAAACGTCCTGGCCTGCCAGAGGGTGCAAACGTCCTGGCCAGCCAGAGGGTGCAAACTTCCTGGCCAGCCAGAGGGTGCAAACTTCCTGGCCAGCCAGAGGGTGCAAACTTCCTGGCCAGCCAGAGGGTGCAAACTTCCTGGCCAGCCAGAGGGTGCAAACTTCCTGGCCAGCCAGAGGGTGCAAACGTCCTGGCCTGCCAGAGGGTGCAAACGTCCTGGCCTGCCAGAGGGTGCAAACGTCCTGGCCAGCCAGAGGGTGCAAACTTCCTGGCCAGCCAGAGGGTGCAAACTTCCTGGCCAGCCAGAGGGTGCAAACTTCCTGGCCAGCCAGAGGGTGCAAACTTCCTGGCCTGCCAGAGGTTGCAAACGTCCTGGCCTGCCAGAGGTTGCAAACGTCCTGGCCTGCCAGAGGTTGCAAACGTCCTGGCCTGCCAGAGGGTGCAAACGTCCTGGCCAGCCAGAGGGTGCAAACTTCCTGGCCAGCCAGAGGGTGCAAACTTCCTGGCCAGCCAGAGGGTGCAAACTTCCTGGCCAGCCAGAGGGTGCAAACTTCCTGGCCAGCCAGAGGGTGCAAACTTCCTGGCCAGCCAGAGGGTGCAAACGTCCTGGCCTGCCAGAGGGTGCAAACGTCCTGGCCTGCCAGAGGGTGCAAACGTCCTGGCCAGCCAGAGGGTGCAAACTTCCTGGCCAGCCAGAGGGTGCAAACTTCCTGGCCAGCCAGAGGGTGCAAACCTCCTGGCCAGCCAGAGGGTGCAAACTTCCTGGCCAGACGGAGGAAACAAACCTCATGGCCAGAGAAGGACGCATCTGAAAAAAATCAAATGTTCAGGTGGATGGAAAAATTCAAAGAGGGTTGAAGGATCAGAATGAACTAGAAAGCTATAATATAAAGAAGTCGAGGAGAAAAGAAAAATACAAAATGTAACCCAACGCTTACAAGACTGTAAAAAAAAAAAAAAAAACAACATGGTAAAATTAAAGATAAAGGTAAACATTCGTGAAAATTGTGCATACATTCCTTTGAAGTAAAACCCAACAGGTGATTGAGGTCACTGCAAAGAAATCGGCAGAGATCAGGATTACGTTGAAAGAGGGGGATCAGTATATATGGTACAAATAATGTAACAAAGACACTATATAGACAGCGGTGCCCATCAAACTGTCATCAGCAGGTGATTTATGTTGATGCTCAAATCCAACCAGTGACAATGTCAGATTCCAACACGGATGATGATAAGTGTATGTTTGAATAAACAAGAAGCCTATATGTCTGTTATCTCACATAGATAGAGGACAGCTTCATTTGCGACACTGATGTTTCCGGGTTAGAACCTTCCATGGCAATAAAAGTTATTTTTTTACTGCTTCTAGTTGAGTGTATAGGGTGCAATGTGTCTGTACTGGGAAGCGACAGCAAGAGAAGAGCCAGATATAGAGCAAATGGTCACTGTGCAGGCTTCCCCACAGCAGCACATGCCAGTAGGCGCCTGTATCTCCCCATGTCATTTAAATTCCATTTGTTGTAAATGATGGCTTTACTGTGGGAATTTAGGGGGGGGGGGGGAAGAGAAAAAAAAAATAGCCTTTGCCAGAACTGCGAATAAATAAATGCTAAGAATTTGGGTAATTTGCCCATCAACTATTACACGTCAGAAATGTTCCTAAAAAGTTCCAGATTTTAATTAACACGTTCTGCTCTGAATTTTAAAAAAATGACGCTATGGGATATAGCAAAATCAGACATAAGCAGAGGTTTGTGTGTGGGGAGATCTGAACTGGGCTGAGTGATTGGACAACTGCAAGCTGAGAGGTCACCGAATAAAAGACAATAAAACACCCGTTGATAAAAAAACTAAATTGATTGATTAGCTCAACACTTAAGGTTATACATTTTCAAACAAGGAATAATAATGATAAAAGAAAATCAACAGAAATGCAAACAAAGCCAAATCTTTGACACAGAGGTGTGTAGGGCACAGGCCCATGCCAAAAAGGTGGGTAGGATCCAGGAGCATGACAAAGAGGTTGATAGCGCAGAGGGCCATGACAAAGAGGTGCATAGTGTCAATGACCTTAACAAGTAGGTGGGTAAAACCCAGGACTATGTGAAGGAGGTTTATAAAGCCATAACAATTCACTGATAAGGCTCAAGGCTGTGATAAGGAAGGGTGTTTGACACAAGCCAATAACAAAATGATGGGAAATATCCAGGACTATAACATGGAGGAGGTAGTCTTCAGGGCAATAACAAGATGTGGCTATGACAAGAAGGTGAGTGATTGACAGAACCACAATATGGTGATGGGTAAGGCCCAGGTCTATGACAAGGAGGATTGTAGGTCACTGGGCAAAAACAAGGTGGATGGTGAAGAACAGGGTAAGAATAAGGTAGGGCTTTGGTCGAGATGAAAGACGGAGGATAGGACACAAGGCCATTGCAAGACTGTGGAGAGAACCCAGGGTCATAACAAGGAGGTGAATTGGACAAAAGGCTATAATGAGATGCATGGAGATAACATCAAGACAATAACTAGGAAGTGGTAGAACAAGGATCTACCAAGGTGGTGGGTAAGGCCAAAAAACTTAGATTAAACCAGAGTTTAGCCCTGAGTGACACATACCAAAATCCCCAAAAAAGATTATAAAGTCTAGCATTTGGATCATGTACCTACGGTTATGGATTGAGTAGTGGTTTATTGGGAACAGATTACAAGCAGAGGAGATCCGCATCAGAGAAGGCATATTAAAAGGCATATTTATGCCTGTTACTCAAAGACCAATGCCAACATACAGATACTGGAATCTACATGATTAGGTTCTGCAAATACCTAAATTGTGTCAAAAGAAAGAGAATCCAGGCTCTACAACAGCTTTACAAATGCAGGTTTTATTGGATGAACATTAGGACAGTGGCAACGTCTCGGACAAGAACGTCCTTTGGCAAAAGCCATTCTTGGCCAAAATGTTGCCACCACCACCAATATTCATCCAATAAAAGCTACACTTGTTCTGCTGATGGATTGCCCGGATTCCCTTTCTTGTGAAACACCTCAGTATTGGAAATGGCCAACCAGGATTCTGATTTCTGATGAAGCTCTCTTAGGTTAGGCAGATAAATCTATTGAAGTTGTGAGTGGGTTCAGAGTGCTTTGCCTCCTCTTTGTGCTTACCTAAACATATTTTTACAGGTCCAAACCATTAACAGCCTGTAGCTGCTATTCAAACTTTGAAAATACTTTCAGAGGAGAAGGCTCCAAGAATTTTACTTTGCGTGTTTGAACGTTCCATGCCCTGGAACGGTTTTACAAAACTCTTGTATTTATCATATTACATACGGCCGAAAACCAATAAGTAATAAGTTCAAACAACGCACCATATGCAGTAAAGTTTAGTCATTTGCATTTTATCCAGAGTTTCATGTTTATTAAGTAAAAATACTACTATATATGGGCTCAACGCTTGTATACAAACTGAACAAAAAAAAAAAAAAGAAAGC
>CM019072.1:9861831-9969331 GCA_009667805.1 Leptobrachium leishanense | reverse complement strand
GTATTTAATAAATGTTGACAAGCTCTTACCTTGCGGATCTGACACGGTAATACCTGGAAGAACACAACGTATCACCTGTGCAGCTCACCTGAGTATTTTACATGTACCGGAACACCTCCACGTTACCACCGGTACATTTAAGCCAACATGTGGGCTCCCTGCGTGGTCAGATATGGCACAGATGTCATCTGAAGATGGTGGAATCACTCTTGGTTGTCACTTTGTCTCTCCTGTTTGTGTTCTATGTAACAAGTAAATCAGGACAGGGAAGAGGATCATAATTTGCCTTTAGTATTGGCCACTCCTGGTGCACTTTATGGTGGCTTCCTCCTATAATGACCGTAATGAGAAACCAGTGTAAGACAACCTCATGGGACAGGGAAGCCACACTGGAACATTTGGGGGCGATGGCTCTGAAAAAGAAGGAAAAAGTATCTTTATTGTGTAAAAAGTAGCAATTATAGGGTTAAAGTAGGAAGGGATGGAAATAGAGGGGGTTAAACAGTAACCTCACCTGACCCACTCTGCACTCCCCCCTTCTGTTTTAACCCTTTAGTTTCCTTTTGTGAATCCAGTGCTGGTCTCCCTCTGATCTCTTCAGGATGTGACTGCAGGGGAGGACAGGCACTCCAACCAATCCAGTGGTTCTCATGCAGGAAGGCTTTGATCCCATTGGATGGAGCTGGTTCCCAAAGACCCTCAAACCCTGAAACCTGAACTGAGGGATCCATGAGCTGAGGCTAAGACCCTGCATTTGGATGGCTGAAACAGCCCCCCAACCCCCCCCCCACAGAGGGGAGAGAGGGAGCAGCAGTGTGACCGCTCAGATAAGCTCGAGTGCTGACACTGTGTGAAGCAGAGGTCAACAACCTTGGCCTTCCAGGTATTTTGGCACTACATTTCCCAAGAGTCTCCACCAACCTATTGAATGGCTGAGCATCTTGGGAGTTCCAAAACATCTAGAGGGGCCAATATTGCCAATTGCCAATTGGTGTAGAAGAGTGTCGCTTTAAGTGTCCTACAGTCAACAATGTATCCATGTAACCTTTTAATAATCTGGTCTTGCTGGTTCAATGGGCTCCGTCCCGTCCTGGGCGAAACGCGAGGGTTCATAGAGGTTGAATGGTACAGGGACCTTCCCTTGTTAATAATTCGCAATTTATTTAAAAAAACGTTTTGAGGTATAAACCATCAAATTCCCAAACCCCTTTAATAACATTCTAAACAATATGTAACCTTGGCATAAGACGGTTAAACCAACCTGTAACTATAAAACTCAGAAACAACCTGACTGTTCCCAGACCCAAAAATAGCTCATGGGGGGAAAAAAGAATCTACTAAAGGGGATTTTTTTTTTGGAAGGAAGCAGCCAGTGACCTAATTTACTCCTCTAATTCCGAGTATGTGCGCGATTGTGCCAAGTGAGTCAGTGGGAGACGTTTGATTTGTTCGAGTTCGCACAAATAAGACGGCTTTGGGGCTTTGTGTTCGTGGATGGTCTTTGTTCTCCTTTTGATTTGGTCCACGCATGATGTCTTGGCGTTTGGGCCAGGAGCTCAAAGTAGACCTAAAGTCAAGGTACGAGACAGAACTAATCATCTCAATCTCATTTCTCAGCGGTCGGCAACCCTGGCCCTCCAGATATTTTGGACCTGCATTTCTCAGGATCCACAGCCAACCTAATGATGATGGGTGATGGAGTTCCTAAACACCCGGATGGCCACTTTTGTTGACCCCTGCCCTAAGAGCTAGTGTCGTTACAGAATGACAAATGTTACAGTATAACCTTATATCTCCCAGGACATGCGTTTACAAGCCGGCGCACGCTTAGGATTTCGAGTGTATTCCTGTCCAATCTACTTTCCACTGGTCTTCATTCATTTCCCTACCCTCATCTCCTATTCTTCTGTCTCATACGAGCATTTTATTCCGTTGCCCACTGGTTTCCTGACCCACCAGTTTCTATCGTGGACCACATATCCCCCTTTTCCCCCCACTGGTCTCTTGTATCGTTCTTGCTCCATCTTGCACTGTGCCGTTCGTCTGCATGTGTTTGTACATTTGAGAATTCCTGCGACCATAATTCCTCCACCTTGGTGTGGCACAAAATGACAACGGAAGATGATTATTTTCATAATAAAGAACCCCTTCCTACCTCCTCCTCCTCAAGATGATCATTTTCATAATAAACCCCTTCCTACCTCCTCCTCCTCAAGATGATTATTTTCATAATAAACCCCTTCCTACCTCCTCCTCAAAATGATCATTTTCATAGTAAATCCCTTCCTACCTCCTCCTCAAGATGATCATTTTCATAATAAACCCCGTTCCTACCTCCTCCCCCTCAAGGTGATCATTTTCATAATAAACCCCATCCTACCTCCTCCTCCTCAAGATGATCATTTTCATAATAAACCCCATCCTACCTCCTCCTCCTGAAGATGATCATTTTCATAATAAACCCCATCCTACCTCCTCCTCCTCAAGATGATCATTTTCATAATAAACCCCATCCTACCTCCTCCTCCTCAAGATGATCATTTTCATAATAAACCCCATCCTACCTCCTCCTCCTCAAGATGATCATTTTCATAATAAACCCCATCCTACCTCCTCCTCCTCAAGATGATCATTTTCATAATAAACCCCATCCTACCTCCTCCTCCTCAAGATGATTACTTTCATAATAAACCCCTTCCTACCTCCTCCCCAAGATGATCATGTTCATAATAAACCCCTTCCTACCTCCTCCTCAAGATGATCATGTTCATAATAAACCCCATCCTACCTCCTCCTCAAGATGATCATTTTCATAATAAACCCCTTCCTACCTCCTCCTCAAGATGATCATGTTCATAATAAACCCCTTCCTACCTCCTCCTCAAGATGATCATGTCCATAATAAAGAACCCCTTCCTACCTCCTCCTCAAGATGATTACTTTCATAATAAACCCCATCCTACCTCCTCCTCAAGATGATCCTGTTCATGATAAACCCCTTCCTACCTCCTCCTCAAGATGATCCTGTTCATGATAAACCCCTTCCTACCTCCTCCTCAAGATGATTACTCTCATAATAAACCCCATCCTACCTCCTCCTCCTCCTCTCCAAACCTTTCAATAAGTACAGAAGTATCTATTGCCTCGTGACCTTAATTTGGTAAAGTGCTGTGCAAAGAGACCTTTTGCCGCGTAATACCTTACACTTTAAACGCCAAGAATCAACTAATACGATCTGTAAAAATAAATGAAAAAATAATAAAATATTCTGTGTATTTTATTATATATAATATAAAAATATATTCAATAGTTACAAAGAAAAGTCATGCTTCCATCGGGTTCAGCCTTTCCCACATCACCTACTGCTGTTGATGCAAAAGAAGGCAGAAAGCCCAGTCTGAAGCGCTCGCCAATATGCAACACGCTGGGAAAAAATTCCTTCTTGACCCCAGATGGCGTCAGATTCCTCCTTGGATCGAGCAGCTTTTACCCACATATTAAACATTATGACCCTTAATATTATGTGTCTGCAGGAAGTCGTCCAGTTGTTGCTTAGAAGTCTGTACTTTTAAAGGATATATATATATATATATATTATGTACGGCAGAGGCGAGCAGCCTTGGCCCTTCAGATGTTTTGGATCTGCAGGTCCCATGATGCTCAGCCAACTTAAAAATTAGTTGAGCACTATGGGAGATGTAGTTCAAAACATCTGAAGGGCCACTGTAGCTGGCCCCTGTTGTACAGCGTGATCCATGTAGACGCAAAGCCAACATTTAATTCGTGAATGGATGAAAGGAAATTAACGAGAGCTTCAGGAAACATACCTCCTTTTATGTTGAGCCCATCTTATCACAGCACGTGCTGGAATTAGTCCCGCCCACGACCTGAGAGTTGATCTCTGGAACCTGGTCTTCAGATTGTGTTCCCGCCAATGGCTATCAATGCACCAGGCATTAAGAACCATTGGATTGGCCGCCTCCTAGTGGTCAGGTGACTGGTGAGGCTTAGCAGAAGCTGGCAGCATGTCACGTCCGTATCAGCACCTAGGGAGCCCGACGCTGGATTAATGGCCAGTTTAAAATGAAATTAAAGTGTTAAAACACGAAAGGTTAATATCAGAGTTATCCGAGTTGAGATCAAAGGTTTCAAAATAGCCTCGTTAATGCGTTGGAAATGGTGAAAAACTATCCGTCATGACGGGGTTAATAAAGCTGCAGGTTCCCACACACCTCGGCCGTGATGTTCCTTGACACGACAGAGAAATGAGGGCTTCCTTTATTCCTGTTTATTGTGTTTTCCAGTTCTTCTCGCGTCTCTTGGGAAATCTGAGCTTAAGGCGTAGCGACGCTTGAATAAACCAACGAAAAACAAAGCCGTAGCCTGCGCGCACTCACTGTAACATCCAGGCGCGCACTCACTGTAACATCCAGGCGCGCACTCACTGTAACATCCAGGCGCACACTCACTGTAACATCCAGGCGCGCACTCACTGTAACATCCAGGCGCGCACTCACTGTAACATCCAGGCGCACACTCACTGTAACATCCAGGCGCACACTCACTGTAACATCCAGGCGCGCACTCACTGTAACATCCAGGCGCGCACTCACTGTAACATCCAGGCGCGCACTCACTGTAACATCCAGGCGTGCACTCACTGTAACATCCAGGCGCGCACTCACTGTAACATCCAGGCGCGCACTCACTGTAACATCCAGGCGCGCACTCACTGTTACATCCAGGCGCGCACTCACTGTAACATCCAGGCGCGCACTCACTGTAACATCCAGGCGCGCACTCACTGTAACATCCAGGCGCGCACTCACTGTAACATCCAGGCGCGCACTCACTGAACATCCAGGCGCGCACTCACTGTAACATCCAGGCGCGCACTCACTGTAACATCCAGGCGCGCACTCACTGTAACATCCAGGCGCGCACTCACTGTAACATCCAGGCGCGCACTCACTGTAACATCCAGGCGCGCACTCACTGTAACATCCAGGCGCGCACTCACTGTAACATCCAGGCGCGCACTCACTGTAACATCCAGGCGCGCACTCACTGTAACATCCAGGCGCGCACTCACTGTAACATCCAGGCGCGCACTCACTGTAACATCCAGGCGCGCACTCACTGTAACATCCAGGCGCGCACTCACTGTAACATCCAGGCGCGCACTCACTGTAACATCCAGGCGCGCACTCACTGTAACATCCAGGCGCGCACTCACTGTAACATCCAGGCGCGCACTCACTGTAACATCCAGGCGCGCACTCACTGTAACATCCAGGCGCGCACTCACTGTAACATCCAGGCGCACACTCACTGTAACATCCAGGCGCGCACTCACTGTAACATCCAGGCGCGCACTCACTGTAACATCCAGGCGCACACTCACTGTAACATCCAGGCGCGCACTCACTGTAACATCCAGGCGCGCACTCACTGTAACATCCAGGCGCGCACTCACTGTAACATCCAGGCGCACACTCACTGTAACATCCAGGCGCGCACTCACTGTAACATCCAGGCGCGCACTCACTGTAACATCCAGGCGCACACTCACTGTAACATCCAGGCGTGCACTCACTGTAACATCCAGGCGCCACTCACTGTAACATCCAGGCGCGCACTCACTGTAACATCCAGGCGCGCACTCACTGTAACATCCAGGCGCACACTCACTGTAACATCCAGGCGCTCACTCACTGTAACATCCAGGCGCACACTCACTGTAACATCCAGGCGCACACTCACTGTAACATCCGTATAGAAACGTTTGTTTTTCTTCTTCCTTTTCATGCTTTGAAATGGAATATGTGAAGCTTTCCCTGGGGTATATATATGTCTGACAACGTGCTATACATCTCATGGTATACGTGCAGGGTGTTTCTTTTTATATTCTCTTTCATGTTTCTTGCGTTTCTATCTTTGCTTTTGTTGTTGTATTTTCTTTTGTATTTTTCTTTTCAACCCTTCCTTGTATCAGAGAGTTAATGTTTCGGTCTTGATTTATATTATGAGTGTGTTTTTTCTTCTTCAGGTGTTGGTTTAAGCCAGTGACGGTGATCCTTGGCACCCCATATGTTTCGGAACTCCATGTTCCATGACTCTTAGGGGTATATTCAGAGAGAGGCAAAATTTCAGTCCTCTCTCGTTCGATGCCCGACCCTGCAGAGAGTTCAGCATTCACTGCAGGGTCCCCAAACTGAGTCAAATGCCACCATTAAACCCACCCAATGCAGTCAACGAGCCGACGAACACTGCTGAAAAATGCCGACCAGCCGCCGAACAAGTGTTAAAAGAAAAAACCTGCAATTTTTAAAAGGCGTTTTAAACAAAAAGTAATGCATGAAAATGCCTGTAAATAATATATAAGATCCTATGAATAACAATAAAATGGTCTGTTACAGAATAATAATAATAAAAAATTAAAAAAAATAATCGGGATCAAAAATTTCACCGAAGAAAATCCAGAAAAATACCTAAAAAAAAAAAGTTAAATAAATAAATTAATAAAAAGACTTTTTGCTGCGAATGAAAAGAATAAAAGATTGAATAAAAAAATTAATAAAAACGGGAATTTTGCATTGAAACCTATGGGATTCGCCTGATTAAAATTGTCGAACGAAAGCACCGAAAATCTGGTTATTTCACTGACATTTCGGTGCAGTTCGATGTTTTCTGAATAGATTAACCATTACTTCTGTATCAGGGATTTCACTGTCGCCGAATTGCACCGTATTTCGTTGGCAATTCGCCAAAATTTGGCGAATTGCTAGCTTTCTGAATAGCTGAACTGGCACGAAATTGCACCGTTCAGTGCAATTAAGTGGCAAATTAGTCACTCTTTGAATAACCCCTATTGTCACACTTTAGGTTGCCTGAGCATCATGGTACATGTAGTTCAGAACACCTGGGTTTCCAAGGTTCACCAGCACTAATTTAGCCATATGAGAAACTCAGGGCATCAGATAAAGACACATCATCCCCCCAACATGTCTGCATCCTCTCGTACCTCCTCCCATCGTCCAAAATAACAAAAAGCTCGTGGTACACCCGTTTCTACAGGGCCAATCTCCCTACCTGGGCTTTATCCTCATGTCTAGAGTCCACAGCTTTATTGGTGCCTTCATTTAACACAGGGATCTCAATCTCCAGCCCCCTGGATGTTTATTGCCTACAACTCCCAGAATTCTTTGAAATGACCAGAGAATCATGGGAGTTGTAGTTCAGAAACATCTTGGACGGAAGAGTTTGCTATCCCTGCTTTAACCCCTATTAATCCATAGGAACCTCGATTTACTGGCATGAAGGGAAAAATCGAATGCAAATGTGTGCGCGGTGTATTCTTTATGTGTGTTTTGTAACATTTAATATTTATTATTATGACTTCTCGTACTTTCTTCCTTTCGTATTTATAACATCAGATCTAGAACAGCTTTCTCTTTGCGTAGATACATTATTTATAAATAAATGTAGACATTGTTTTAGCTTTGATTGTGTTGTAGATAGATCAGCCTGAAATATGTTGACTTTTAGTAGGGTCCCTCACCTTCTGGTCCTCTCTCTGCCCCCCCCCCCCGACTTGGATTTATTATGATGGAGTTTATCCCTGACCCCGAGCCGCCTGGTCAGTGTAGTTACAGCATAGTATGTTGCATCTCTGATAGGGCCAGCGTTATTTATTACAAGGTGTCAGCAATTGCTGCAGCATCATACAATACATCCCGATACAGTGTTATCTTCCAGTGTTTATATGTATTAGACGATAAGTAGTGTAGACCGAGGTCCGTATGGTAATGTGCTCCTTGAATACGCGTCTCCATTTCCCAGTGGAGGGATACATATGAAAAAAATACACATGATACGCCTCTGTTCTGAAGAGGGGAAGTTGAGGGCACTTATATATGAAGATTTCCTCTTGACTTTCACTTCTTTCCCTTCCCGTCTTACACTTAGCTCCTTGTGCAGATCTATTCCACTTCTTCACACCTAGCACTCCAATGGTTAAGTGCTCACTGCTGGTTCTCTATACACAGACGTGCAGAATAACAGCAGGATTAAGGTCTGAATCCTGTATTTTTATTGTTATAATATTTTCGTTAGCTTTTTCCGGCGGGTGGTCGACACTGTGTTCGGCGGATCGTTGGTTGGGCATCGGCAGATCGACGTGTACATTCGGCAGGTTTTCTTCGGTGTTTCCAGATTGCTCCAATTTTTTTGGGATTGTATCGGTGGATTTTTGGCAATTTGCTTCGGATCCGTTCGCCTTCTTTTCCCTAGGTGGACTGTTGAATTCACCGAAGGGTCGGGGAATTTGAATAACCCCTTATATCTTAAATAGAAAAATATCTTTTATATATATTTTTTCGCTCAAAGCATCTTTAAAAAAAATCCCTTTTTCTTAAAATGTTATTTAATGATTTCATAATATTATGTTTATTCTTTTTCACACATTGTGCAGAAGGTACAAAAAGGGGGTATTTGGAGGGTAGGTTGGGTATTTGGTTGTACAATGCAATCTGTAACTGTTTATAATCATAAAGTAAAATATTGTATCCCAATAATAGTAACAATATCTCGCCGCGCCCACTGATCAATGAACATGGTTAGCAGGTAACATGTTAAAGGGATACTCTTTTGAAAAACAGGGCTCCCTTATTTTTTGCCCTTAGATAATTGGGCAGGTCCAGCTGCACAATTATTTATTTATTGGGTCATTTTACTCTCCTTTCCTCCCTCATCTCTTGCAGCTCCTCCTCTTGGGCTTCCCGAACCCGGAAGTCCCTGAAGCGTTTCTGCGCAATATGTGCTCCTTTACAACTTGGGTAGTGTAGGAACCGCGGATTGCGCAGCACTGCAGGACTCGTGCACTTTACATTCGCAAGTTCCGTAGCGCTTGCGCAGAGCGATGGATCGGAGCTGCATGCGCAGATCTAATGCATCGGCTGCCTCGCTGAGAACGCTCAATACAGCGATTGGTCTCGGAGGGTGACGTCGGCCGCTCTCTGTGTGTGACATCACTAGTGACCGATCCAGTGATCAGCAGCCGGGAAATTCTAAATCCCGGCTGCTGGGGACACTGAGTGGGTGGAGGAAACTCCTCCACTTCACCCAGTGATTCTGCCTGATTGGGGGATTTGCAAGGGCGGCGCTTGTTCAGAATGAGCAGCATGTCCCTTTTAAGGGTTGGCATTGCCGTCTTCTTGTGTGATCGTGATTTCAAACCGCCGATGTTTATCCCCCCCCCCCCCGCCCCTAAGGCTCGGTTCGATGGATGACGCGTATTTAGAGGCCGTGTTTACCCTGCTGTCAGTGCCGCATCTGCTCCCTGTGCTTACTGCTTCATACCTGTCATACGCGAACCTGGTTAAAGCTTTTCCGTGTTTGTCCATCAAATGTCAGCTGCAAACGACTCGGGCCCTAATGGTGCAGCGCCACGTCTTGGCTGATTGGTCCCTGAGAGCGCGCTTTGTCTACATTAGCATCTGTGTTAATTTCTGGGACGAGTGTGACTTCTCTGCTAAGTGGCCCTTTAAATCAGACATCCACCCGGCGCGTGCCACGACACCCGTATGGGTATTCTTGGACGTAGCGTGCGGTTTGGGGCAAAGACCCGAGAACTGGGGAATCGGCGGGGACCTCCCGATGGATGGTTCCATGGTGATCGCTTCGCTTTCGGCACTTTGTGTCTTGTCGTCGCTCTCTTATAATCAAATATCTGTTTTTTCAGCTGTCAGCAACCATGGATCTCCTCAGTGTTTTGGAACCACATCTCCCATGATGGTCAGCAAGTCATCAGGTTGGCTGAGCCTTGTGGGAAATGTAGTCCAGGAACATCTGGAGGGTCCAGGTTGCCGTCCCTTGCTGTATTTCTATGTGTGTCTGATGTTTCTTACTGGTTTCTGTTTTCTTGTGTCTTCTGCAGGCACCTATCAAGGTCAGTGGTCTGGTGGGATACGGCAGGGATATGGAGTGCGCCAGAGTGTCCCCTATATAATGGCAGCTGTTATCCGATCTCCTCTCAGGACCTCTATAAACTCGCTCCGTAGTGAGCACACAAACGGTACCGCTCTACACCACGATGCTTCCTGCGCTACGGCTGGGAGCCCCGCTGTGTCCAGGGGCGGCTTCGTATTGATGGCCCATAGTGACGCTGAGATCCTAAAGAACAAGAAGAAAGGCATCTTCAGGAGGTCCATCCTGAGCGGCCTGAAACTGCGCAAATCCGAGTCCAAGAGCTCGTTGGCCAGCCAGCGGAGCAAGCAGAGCTCCTTCCGTAGCGAGGCCGGCATGAGCACCGTCAGCTCCACAGCAAGCGACATCAACTCCACCATCAGCTTGGGCGAGGGCGAGACAGAGCTCTCGGTCATCGAGGACGACATCGATGGCACCACCACCGAAGTCTACATGGGCGAGTGGAAGCATGACAAGCGCTCTGGATTTGGGGTGAGCCAACGCTCCGACGGCCTAAAATACGAAGGAGAGTGGGCCAACAATAAGCGCCACGGCTATGGATGCATGACGTTCCCCGACGGGACCAAAGAGGAAGGGAAATACAAACAGAACGTCCTGGTCAGCGGAAAGAGGAAGAACCTGATCCCGCTTAGAGCCAGCAAGATCCGGGAGAAGGTGGACCGGGCGGTCGAGGCAGCCGAGAGAGCGGGCAACATCGCCAAGCAGAAAGCAGAGATTGCCGCTTCGAGGTGAGAGAAGCCGATTATATTTGGGTGGTAATGGGCTCATTGGCAGCTGTCGTAGAGTGTCTGCTTGTGGTTTTCGGGTCAGGGCGTGCAGGTCCATGTGTTTTCATCAACACGTATCGTTCGTCCACACTGGGGTCAGCACGTGAGCACCACTGCCCTGCACTATGTAGAAATCATACGCTGCAGGAGGGAATGCCAACTGAATAAGCAGGCCTTTCTTCTGGAACACCTGCAGCACGTGAATTCTACATCCTGCAGAGCAGCACTTTTCCTGTGTGTGTTTGGGAAAACGTGGTGGATCTGGACACCAGTATGGTGGCTCTGTTGTCTTCTACTGGAATGCCTTTTAGCCCATTGATGTTGATGACGGGTTTGAATATTAACGCGTCGCTGCCGCAGCTTCACGCCCTTCAATTAGCAGCTTTGTCCGTAAACGTCCCCATAGGGCAGGGCTCTCAAACTCCAGCCCCCTCGGATGTTTCTGAACTACAACTCCCATGATTCCCTAGCAAGCTATCGCATTCATAGAAATCTGGGAATTGTAGGCAAGCAACATCTGGGGGGGGGAGTTTTACAGCCCTGCTATGGGGGAATTTGGAGTTTTGAAGGCATTACCCGGAACATGTATTTTCTATTTGTTTTTAGTATGCTCTTTTTAAGTATAGGCGTCTTAGCAGCACAACGTGTACATCAAATATATGTTGTGTTTTTTGTTAGTATTTCATACATCTAGCTCTGCTCGCAATGCTTAGAACCCTACGTCTGCTTGAGCATCATGGGAAATATAGTTTTCTAACAGCCGCAATGTGAATCATTTGTTGTATTTAATATATAGGAGTGTGTGTGGGTATATATCAAGCCTAGGCAGTCCTGGTCACCAGGTTCCTGTGCGGTCCTTGGTCAGTTTGGTATTGACGCCTACTTATTTATATATTTATTTATTGATTTATTTGTAAAGTATTTTCCCAGGACGGATACATTGAGATTTCTCTCGTTTTCAGTAAGTCCTGGTTCAAGAACATTGAAATGTTACAGAAATACAAAGTAATACAATGCAAGATATTAAAAATAACACAAATATACAGATTAACCCAGAAAATAAATTTGTAGGAAAGATAGTCCCTATGTTACATGTTTACAGGCACATTCTGTATATACTCACTGTGTTACATGTTTACAGGCACATTCTGTATATAGTCACTGTGTTACATGTTTACAGGTGCATTCTGTATATAGTCACTGTGTTACATGTTTACAGGCACATTCTGTATATAGTCACTGTGTTCTATGTTTACAGGTGCATTCTGTATATAGTCCCTGTGTTACATGTTTACAGGCACATTCTGTATATAGTCACTGTGTTACATGTTTACAGGCACATTCTGTATATAGTCACTGTGTTACATGTTTACAGGTGCATTCTGTATATAGTCACTGTGTTACAGGTTTACAGGTGCATTCTTTATATAGTCACTGTGTTACATGTTTACAGGTGCATTCTGTATATAGTCACTGTGTTACATGTTTACAGGTGCATTCTGTATATAGTCACTGTTACATGTTTACAGGCGCATTCTGTATATAGTCACTGTGTTACATGTTTACAGGTGCATTCTGTATATAGTCACTGTGTTACAGGTTTACAGGTGCATTCTGTATATAGTCACTATGTTACATGTTTACAGGTGCATTCTGTATATAGTCACTATGTTACATGTTTACAGGCGCATTCTGTATATAGTCACTATGTTACATGTTTACAGGCGCATTCTGTATATAGTCACTGTGCTACATGTTTACAGGTGCATTCTGTATATAGTCACTGTTACATGTTTACAGGTGCATTCTGTATATAGTCACTATGTTACATGTTTACAGGCACATTCTGTATATAGTCACTGTGTTACATGTTTACAGGTGCATTCTGTATATAGTCACTATGTTACATGTTTACAGGCACATTCGGTATATAGTCACTGTGTTACATGTTTACAGGTGCATTCTGTATATAGTCACTGTTACATGTTTACAGGTGCATTGTGTATATAGTCACTATGTTACATGTTTACAGGCACATTCTGTATATAGTCACTGTGTTACATGTTTACAGGCACATTCTGTATATAGTCACTGTGTTACATGTTTACAGGTGCATTC
This sequence comes from Leptobrachium leishanense, assembly GCA_009667805.1. NCBI lineage: Eukaryota > Metazoa > Chordata > Amphibia > Anura > Megophryidae > Leptobrachium > Leptobrachium leishanense. Next base: position 9,956,459 of record CM019072.1, on the reverse strand, counting down.
TGTATATAGTCACTGTTACATGTTTACAGGCACATTCTGTATATAGTCACTGTGTTACATGTTTACAGGTGCATTCTGTATATAGTCACTGTTACATGTTTACAGGTGTATTCTGTATATAGTCACTATGTTACATGTTTACAGGCACATTCTGTATATAGTCACTGTGTTACATGTTTACAGGCACATTCTGTATATAGTCACTGTGTTACATGTTTACAGGCGCATTCTGTATCGAATGCACCTGTAAACATGTAATGGAGAACTCTTAAGTGACTTTAGACTGGGGAAAGAGGCAGTTGCATACACTACGGGCTACATTACAACCGTGTTAAAATGGGGGCGGTAGGGAGAAAAAACTGCGCCCGCAGTTTTTTCCATACTGCCCCGTTTTTAACGGGGTATTACAATGCAGATGCTTGAAAACCTGCCTGCATTGGTAGCGCACGCTACGCTCGCGTTGCGAGCATCCACTTGATGGAGTCCATAGGACTCCATTGAGCCAGACGCCGGCGGTCACATGACCTGCTGGATCTCGCCTCACGAGATCCGGCCGGTCGGCGTAGTGATATGCAGGGGGAGACTGAGGAACTTTTTCCCCCAGTCTCTCCCTGCTCCCACCGGACAGAGGAGGCAGACAGACGCGCGGTCCTTGCTGCGGGACGGGAGGTGAGTATACGATTACATTTTATTTTTTTTATTTTTTTGGATGGTGTTAAGAATCCGTTCTGCAGAAGCGGAATCTGTTAACACCAAGGCCTGGCTGTGGTTACGTTTACGCTAACGACAGCCAGACGTTAATCAGCGTTAGGACTTTGTAATCCAGCGCTGATTAACACTTTGCGCTCCCTATACTTAACAAGGGGAGCGCAAAGTGCAGTAACCTCGCGCTGAAAAGCACAAGATACCAAACGCAAACGGGTTATTTTAACCTGTTAGAGTTTGGATTGTAATATGCGGTAGCCACAGCGGCAAACGTTAATGCGCACGCAGGTGAGTGTTAATGTTAGCAACAAGATTGTAATGTGGCCCTACATCTCCGTATTTAATAGCCGGCATACTTGGATCCCTGGACTTTCTTGTTACACAGGTCTCAGGAACCCTTGACAAGATCAGAGAACAAACTCCTTCACAAAATAGCCTTGGCAGCTAGAAGGGCAGTGGCACACGGATGGAGAGCGCTATCCCTCCCTACTGTGAATAGAGTCAAAATTAATATTCGGGACAATATGACCATGGATCGTTTGTCTGCCATGGTTCATGGCACCATGCAGCAGTTCTTTCGGGTGTGGTCGCCCTGGTTGGACTTTGAGCCGGAGTAGGAGTGCAGATTTCGGGCTCGGCTCCATATAACCCTCTGCGGGTTTTCTTTCAGAGATGTACTCAGTTATGTATGACTTATTTGAGATGGTGCCCCCCCCTCCCAATTTTCCCCTTTTCTTTTTCTCTTCTCTTTCTTTTCTTTTTTCTTCTTATTTTATGTCTTTAATCTTGTTATTATGTTTCGATGTTTTCCTTGAAAATAAGGTGGTATTTCATAGCATGTCACTATGTGCACCCCCTTCGGGGGGTTGTTTTGTTTTGCATTGCCATTTTGACACTTTAAACAAAGAATTATAAAAAAAAAAAATAGCCGGCATAAGCATTTGTTGTACAATCTGTTTTCTTACCGTGGGGCTCAGGCAGGATTTGGTTTTGTACAGGGCACCTAGTTTGGGGTAAAGTTTAGGTGAGTTTTTCGATGTGGAGAGAACTTCTTTCATACAGATATGTTGCATTGTACCCCAGGATCCTGTTCGCCGGGGCGAGGCAGGAGGCACATGTTTCCTCTCCCCTTGCTCGGTGTTGCCTTGTTTCATATGAAGTGTTATGACCTGATCTACCCACCTGTGGTCAAGGCTAGTAAAATGTTCTCGCCATTGCATGATGCGGTAACTTTGGGGGGCCATGAGTGGGGACCTCATGCCGGGCCCACTGACAGACCTGGAATGATATCAGCTGGAGACCTCCTCGCACATCAATCCCAGCCATCCCCACGGCCCCCTATTTACCCTGGAATTGCACTCTGCCGGGTTTACTTACTAAACTGTGATTTAAGCTCTTCCTCGTAGCTGTTTATTGCTGTCCTGGTTAGTGGTGGTGTGTGTATATATGTGTGTATATGTATTCCCCTCCATTGTGCAGTGCCGTCCTGGTACAGTTAACCCTCCACCGAGTAGCACATTGCCAGGGTCAGATCCTGCGAGCTTTCTGCAAAAACAAACCTGGACGTGCAGGGGTTAAAATCCGTGTGTGTGTGTGTGTTATATAATAAATACATAACTGTGTGCATTTTTAATAACCCACAACCCGAGTCAGGGAATCCCTTCACTTGACCTATTTCCCCTCTTCTTAATCCATTAAAGCCTGTTGCGCGCGCCACTCGTCTGCCCTCGCCAATCACCTTGCTGCTGAGTAGCTGTATGTGACTTGTCACCACGACGTCCCTGTATGTCTGTGTATGGATTGTCACCACGACGTCCCTGTATGTCTGTGTATGGATTGTCACCACGACGTCCCTGTATGTCTGTGTATGGATTGTCTCCGGCGTGTATCTGTGTATGGATTGTCTCCGGCGTGTATCTGTGTATGGATTGTCTCCGGCGTGTATCTATGTATGGATTGTCTCCGGAGTGTATCTATGTATGGATTGGCTCCGGAGTGTATCTGTGTATGGATTGTCTCTGGCGTGTATCTGTGTATGGATTGTCTCTGGCGTGTATCTGTGTATGGATTGTCTCCGGCGTGTATCTGTGTATGGATGGTCTCCAGCGTGTATCTGTGTATGGATGGTCTCCAGCGTGTATCTGTGTATGGATTGTCTCCGGCGTGTATCTGTGTATGGATTGTCTCTGGCGTGTATCTGTGTATGGATTGTCTCCGGCGTGTATCTGTGTATGGATTGTCTCCAGCGTGTATCTGTGTATGGATGGTCTCCAGCGTGTATCTGTGTATGGATTGTCTCCAGCGTGTATCTGTGTATGGATTGTCTCCGGCGTGTATCTATGTATGGATTGTCTCCGGAGTGTATCTATGTATGGATTGGCTCCGGAGTGTATCTGTGTATGGATTGTCTCTGGCGTGTATCTGTGTATGGATTGTCTCTGGCGTGTATCTGTGTATGGATTGTCTCTGGCGTGTATCTGTGTATGGATTGTCTCTGGCGTGTATCTGTGTATGGATGGTCTCCGGCGTGTATCTGTGTATGGATGGTCTCCGGCGTGTATCTGTGTATGGATGGTCTCCAGCGTGTATCTGTGTATGGATGGTCTCCAGCGTGTATCTGTGTATGGATTGTCTCCGGCGTGTATCTGTGTATGGATTGTCTCCGGCGTGTATCTGTGTATGGATTGTCTCTGGCGTGTATCTGTGTATGGATTGTCTCTGTCATGTATCTGTGTATGGATTGTCTCTGTCGTGTATCTGTGTATGGATTGTCTCCGGCGTGTATTTGTGTATGGATTGTCTCTGGCGTGTATCTGTGTATGGATTGTCTCTGGCGTGTATCTGTGTATGGATTGTCTCTGTCGTGTATCTGTGTATGGATTATTACCACCAAGTATGGATTATCACTGCTGTATATGTAAACATGGTTTGTCTCTGTCGTGTATCTGTGTATGGATTGTTGCTCGCGTGTGTCTGTATCGTTGCTCGTGTGTGTCTGTGTATGTATTGTTGCTCGCGTCTGTCTGTATTGTTGCTCACGTGTGTCTGTATGTAATGTTGCTCGCGTGTGTCTGTGTATGTATTGCTGCGCGTGTGTATGTAATGTTGCTCGCATGTGTCTGTGTATGTAATGTTGCTTGTGTGTGTCTGTATGTATTGTTCCTCGTGTGTGTCTGTATGGATTGTCGCTGGCGTGCATCCGTGTATGGATTGTCACTGGTGTTGCGTCTGTGTATGGATTGGCGCTGGCGTTCGTCTGGGTATGGATTGGCGCTGGCGTTCGTCTGTGTATGGATTGTCGCTGGCGTTCATCTGTGTATGGATTGTCGCTGACGTTCGTCTGTGTATGGATTGTCGCTGGCGTTCGTCTGTGTATGGATTGTCGCTGGCGTTCTTCTGTGTATGGATTGTCGCTTGCGTTCGTCTGTGTATGGATTGTCGCTGGCGTTCGTCTGTGTATGGATTGTCGCTCGCGTGTGTCTGTGTATGGATTGTCGCCTCTGTGTATGGATTGTCGCTGGAGTTCGTCTGTGTATGGATTGTCGCTCGCGTGTGTCTTTGTATGGATTGTTGCCTCTGTGTATGGATTGTCGCTGGCGTTCGTCTGTGTATGGATTGTCGCTCTGTGTATGGATTGTCGCTGGCATTCGTCTGTGTATGGATTGTCGCTGGCGTTCGTCTGTGTATGGATTGTCCCTCGCGTGTGTATGGAGTGTTGTGCCGTGTGTCTGTGTATGGATTGTCGCCTCTGTGTATGGATTGTCGCTGCCTGTCTGCTTATTGTCCTCCTAATGGGGGTCCCGTTCTCACCTCCCACTCACTGTGAGCATTTTGAGGGGTTTTCCACACGACGAGAGCATAAAGTGAATCATCAACAGGTCTGAAATAATGGAGCTGTCCTTACCGCGCGCGGCCGCTGATTGCAGAGAATCCCACAAGTGCTCTCAGCGCCGGCGTCAGATCACAAGCCGATACGCTGATTGTGCTTCACCCCGTCCTCCCGCGATCCGAAGCGATGGTTTATTTTTGTTTTTCCTGCCAGGAACCGATCAGAGTGTTTATATGAAAACATGACATTTACTACAAGTACCTGTGACACGACGCTTCCCTCACACCAAGCTCCTCTGAGCTGTCACTGCCCGGACCCAGAAATCCTACAAACACCTGGACTGCAGCGGCGGCTTCTCGGAAGAATCCCGAGGCTTCAACCCGTAACATCACGTCGAGCGGTTACCCAGAGAGAAGGACGTACATCCGTATGAAAAGGCATATTTGTTTGTTGTTGTTTTTTATTTTTGTTTATTTTTCAAAACATAAATAAATTTGGGGTCTAATGTGGCGTTACAGAGCGTCCACGATACCAGCTGGCGTCCAAATGGTTAATGTTGACTAGTCGCTTCTCTCGTAGATTTCAAGGAACATTATCTGCGGAGATACAGCAATCTTTCATGCTATGGAGCTGTGGATACTCTGTATCGCAGCGTTGCCGGGAGAGATGAGGTCATGCATCGAGTCAGCCAGTCTGCGCCGCTGCCGCTGGGATTGAGTAACCCCGCTGCGACTCGTGCAAATCCACGAGGCCAAGAAGGGAGAGCGGCGAGGTGCCCGATGACCACATTATCAGAAAACGCAGACAGTCATCGCCTTGTACCCAACGTTTTATGCCGAAGACCAGCCTTACTTTAAAATGGACACAATAATAATACTAATAATTATGTAATACAGGATACATCCCTATATTCAGCCTACTATAAAATGATATTATTCCTGATATTCCTCAGGCGAGATAATGATTTGAAGGCTCAGGATCCGGCTGCCCCGCTGGGCCAATGTCCCCTCCGTGCCATCAATTATTCAGCGCTAATGCCGGCTCTGCCATGTGATTAGCAGCCGGGAGCTCATTTCAGGATGCCCGTATGGCGTATTAATCGTGCAGCAAGCAGGAAGTCCGTTATGAATTATACATTGTCTTATTGAGCCGGAGTGTAACACTTTATTATCGTCCGGAGACGTCCCGTTGCTCCGGCCACCGGCGTCATCTTCCCTCTCCTTGCACAGAATCCACGCTTCTTCTAATCGTGACCATTGGTCACTGCAAAGCCAACCCTGTCCAGAAGCACTTTCATCATAGCTTCTGTCCCTCACCATGCATTGTCTTGTCTTCCCATCCTATGTGACACACAATCCACTGACAAAAAATTAAATAAAACAGAGGTGTATCTGTGGTGTGCTGGGTTGTGAATGCAGAGGTGTATCTGTGTGGTGTGCTGGGTTATGAATATAGAGGTGTATCTGTGTGGAGTGCTGGGTTGTGAAGGCAGAGGTGTATCTGTGTGGTGTGCTGGGTTGTGAATGCAGAGATGTATCTGTGTGGAGTGCTGGGTTGTGAATGCAGAGGTATCTGTGTGGTGTGCTGGGTTGTGAATGCAGAGTTGTATCTGTGTGGTGTGCTGTGTTGTGAATGCAGAGGTGTTTCTGTGTGGTGTGCTGGGTTGTGAATGCAGAGGTGTATCTGTGTGGTGTGCTGGGTTGTGAATGCAGAGGTGTATCTGTGTGGTGTGCTGGGTTGTGAAGTCAGGGTATTCCTGTGTGTCTTGCTGCTCATCCTTTACCTCCTAACTCGCAGTAGTTGAACCGTTTCATCCCTGGATTGAATCTCATTAGTTGCCCTCGTTAGGATTTATCCTGGAGGTCTCTCTCATCATGCTGACATCCAACACTTATTTCATTCTTATGTTTCATGTATCTTTAAGGTAACATCATAATGTATTAAAAATATATTTCTAAAATATATATATATGTGACACGTTGATATAAAGATGATAATTTCAAGGAAAACGTCATGTCTCCCCCCCCCCGTGACCTTTTACTGCCTGTACCCCTGGGCTTGAACTCTATTGATCACTCTGAGAAAGTGAAATGTATCAGAGGCGATTTTATGGTCTAGAGCCGGTGAATTATCTGGCTGTGTGAATGAAGAAATATTGATTTATAGACCCCTGGGTGACCTTGAGTAAGTGACAGAGGCGCAGGAGCCCGCTGGAAACCGGCGGTGCCGAGTAACAGGCTGCTGGGTACATGGAGTGATGGTGACGCCAGTCACCGGGTATCTGTGTAAATTTTAATCTCAAATTAAATTGGCATTTTCTGTGTTTGTGTTTTTTTTTATTGTTTATTTGTAACATCACGTTATGAACATTTTGCACAATGACACAATGATCTTGGAAAAAAGAGGAGACAGAGGAGATATGATAGAAACATTTAAATACGTAAAGGGAATCCACAAGGTAGAGGAAGGGAGTATATTTAAAAGGAAACAAAGTAGCAAAACAAGAGGACATAGTCTTAGATTAGAGGGGCAAAGGTTTAAAAGTAACATCAGGAAGCATTATTTTACTGAGAGGGTGGTGGATACATGGAACAGTCTTCCAGTAGAAGTGGTAGAGGCCAAAACAGTGATTGAATTTAAGCAGGCATGGGATAGGCATAAGGCTATCCTAAACAAAAGATAAATCCAGGTAAAGTATCCATGTAATTGGGCGACTAGATGGGCCGAAAGGTTCTTATCTGCCCACATTTTTCTATGTTTCTATGTTTCTATGATCAGGGTTCACGATTCCAGATAATCCATATTTTGGCCTACAATTTGTAATTCCTGGATTATTGAATACATGTCAATAAACCTACAGGATACTATAGCCATCACGGCCACTTATAGGCTTATTTATTTATTTGAGAAAATGAACCAGGTGAAAGAACAGCGCTCCTCCTCAGTGTCAGACTACCTCTCCCCAGTGTTCGAACACCTAGGGTGTATAAACAAATGACAACTGTCTTACGTTTATATTGTAAAAGGGAGATGGTTCCCTCCCAGCAGTCAGATATCTGTAGTTCAAATGACCAGAATTGACCTCCAAAGCAAGAAACAAAAAGACAACAATAGTGCAGATCAATGTGACACTATACAGATGTATTGAATAGATCCCCTATTGCAGCACACTCACGGTTTTTTGAGGGCTATCTAGCTCTATCGTAGACGCGTCACGGGCTGTTACAGGCCAGCCCGTCGGCCAAACTTCTGTTCTCGAAATTCCTTTTCCTTTTTATAACTCAAAGAAAGAGAGAGTTTTCATGGCACAATATCGTCCTTACTTCACAGACACCAACTCAAAAGGAAGAAAGGTACACTCACCCTTTGGGGAGCTTAGCCAAGCTCTAGGTGTACAACGCATCAAAACTGTTTGGCACAATTCAAAAAGCCTCTTTCTGAATAGATACTCTGCAAAACCGCGGAGATAGTAAAAAAGTTTAAGGTTTATTCGTAAATGTAAACAAACTAAAATCAGAAAAGACCAGACGCGTTTCGCGCATCAAGCGCTTCATCAGTGGCAAAAAGTAAAAAGAAAAGTTTACGTGTAGCGATCCATCCACGGTTTCTGAGCGCCCTTGATACAACCGGTTTCCTGTATTATATTGTATTATTTATTTATTTGTTTTATTTATAAAGTATTTTAGCAGGAAGGATACATTGAGATTTCTCTCGTTTTCAGTATGTCCTGGGTGTGAGAACATTGAAATGTTACAGAAATACAAAGTAATAAAATGCAAGATATTAAAAACAAAAACACAAATATACAGATTAACCCAGAAAATAAATATGTAGGGAATATAGTCACTATGTTACATGTTTACAGGTGCATTCTGTATATGGTCACTGTGTTACATGTTTACAGGTGCATTCTGTATATAGTCACTGTGTTACATGTTTACAGTCACATTCTGTATATAGTCACTGTGTTACATGTTTACAGGTGCATTCTGTATATAGTCACTGTGTTACAGGTTTACAGGTGCATTTCGTATTGAGGTATGTTAATAGGTAGCTCTTGAGTGACATAAGACTGGGGGAAGATTTGATGGCGTCTGGGAGGTTATTCCATAATTGCGGTGCTCTGTAGGAAAATGAGCATCGAGCCACTTTCTTTTTGTATTGTGGTATTGTAAGTAAGGTGCTGGTCCTGGATCTGAGGTTATAGGATGAGGGAACTGCTAGGGGAAGCAGCATATTCAGGTAGGGTGGTAGCTTCCCAGAAAAGCTCTTAAACACCAGGTTGGAAAGGTGAAGGGTGCGTCCAGATTCCAGCGACAGCCAGTTTAGCTCTTTTAACATGTCACAATGGTGGGTCATGTAGTTACATTGTAGCGCAAAGCGGCAGAATGAGTTATGCAATATAGTAAGTTTCTGAAGATGTGTTTGCGGGGCAGCTGCATACACTATATCTCCATATTCAATAGCCGGCATAAGCATTTGTTGTACAATCTGCTTTCTTACCGCGGGACTCTGACAGGATTTTTTCTGTACAGGGCACCTAGTTTGGGGTAAAGTTTAGATGACAGTTTTTCGATGTGGGGGCCAAAGGATAGATTTGGGTCTAGGAAGGAGCTGCCAAATGGACACATGTTGCAATCGATCGGATACATACGATCAAACCAGGTTAGCGTGCAATCACCAATACCGGAGTTTTTACGTTTCTAGAAGTGATCACGGTGGCAGCAGTAATTTCCCATATATTTGAGGCTTTGAATGAAGCTACTTTTAGTCATGGAGGAGCACAGTCCATTTCCCATAGTCCGTTATGAAAGAACTTTGTAAATAAGTCGTTTGGCCACCGGAACGCATCAGATTTCTACCAGAGACCTCACATTTTATTTGAAAGGTTGGCAAGCACCTCATCTATGAAGTGCTGGAGATGGTAGATCAGGACGTCCTTCCATCACAGCCTACTGACAAATCATGGGTGGCAGGAGCATCCAGTTACTGGATTTTAAATGCCCTCTGCAGAAATTGTCTCGTTTTTTTGGGTGGATGGTGTCACGCAAAGCTCTGCTTCTTGTATGGACCAAAAACTCAACCCAATGACCTTGCAGAGGTCTCATCTCCTCCTCGCCTTCTCCTCCAGAAGTGTGGAGCTGATAAGCCACTGACTGGAGCTGAGGGTCCTTTCAAGTCAAGTGAGAGGGAGGAGGTGGAAGGGGAGATAATGTGTCCTGTGAGGAGGTGAAAGGAGAGATAATGTCTACTCCATCAGGACCACTCTGATCTCATATCTTTTATCTTCACATTCCCTTTAAAGCGGAGAGCGTCTTTTAGCACTTTGTGTCAGAGCACGTTCTCCCATCTAGCGATGTAATTAAATTTTTATATATTTTTTTAGTTTCAGGAACTCTTATGAATGGAAATCCTGGCCCTTCACAGCTGTAACTACAGATAAAACTACAACAGTGTGCGTGATTCTCTTTAGGGGCTCCTCCATATATTCAGGGTGTGTGGGTGTCCATTTATTGGCTCCTCCATATATTCAGGGTGTATGGGTGTCTTTTAGGGGTTCCTCCATATATTCAGGGTGTGTGGGTGTCTTTTTAGGGGCTCCTCCATATATTCAGGGTGTGCGGGTGTCCTTTTAGGGGCTCCTCCGTATATTCAGGTTGTGCGGGTGTCTTTTTATGGGCTCCTCTGTATGTTCAGGGTGTGGGGGTGTCTTTTAGGGGCTCCTCCATATATTCAGAGTGTGTGGGTGTCCTTTTAAGGGCTCCTCCATATATTCAGGGTTTCTGGGTGTGTTTTTACGGGTTCCACCACATATTCAGGGTGTGTGGGTGTCTTTTTAAGGGCTCCTCCATATATTTAGGGTGTGCGGGTGTCTTTTTACGGGCTCCTCCATATATTCAGGGTTTCTGGGTGTGTTTTTAGGGGTTCCTCCACATATTCAGGATGTGTGGGTGTCTTTTTAAGGGCTCCTCCATATATTCAGGGTGTGCGGGTGTCTTTTTAGGGGCTCCTCCATATATTCAGGGTTTCTGGGTGTGTTTTTAGGGGTTCCTCCACATATTCAGGGTGTGTGGGTGTCTTTTTAGGAGCTCCTCCATATAATCAAGGTGAGTGAGTGTATAACAGAGCTGCAAAGCCTTAAAGTCCCGGCAGTGATTCTGTAAACGCTTATAAATGCCGCTAGGAATCACTTGCTGTAATTAGACACTTTGTTCTAAATGATGTTTTATTGATATAAATGCCCCATTAGGTGGTGACGACATCTGAAATGTCTGGGAATTACCTTGTGTTTCTGACTCCAGTGACAATCCCTAAAACCCATTAATTCCTCATTAACATTGGGAGGGGAGCAGCAGATTGAAAGTTGCCTCTATTCCTCATTCCTTGCTCTCCAGGTTCAGTATCTGGTTTCTGTGGGTACGTAGATGTGTGATATTGTCCCCCCCATCATGATATGCACCTGTTTTGTAAAAAACAATGTGTTTTTTGGGGTTGGGGGGATGCACGGGCCTTTAATGCATTACTTGTCTTGGAGGAGGTATATATAATGACGCAGTTTTCTAGATTATTCTGCATATCTGCACAACGCTGTCCCTGATCTCCAGGTCCTGTATGTTAGTGGCCCTCTCACTGTAAAGCATCGCGGCCTCTTTAATTTTCCTACAGAAAGCCGCAAAAGTAATGCACTTGAGGAGGTTCTCTTGGGTTGTGTGCAGGGCCTGCAAATTGCACGCTGCTCCGGGGATCAAACAAAGCCTTTTATCTGTCAAGCTGCTAATAGAAGTGATAGTGTGATGGAGGAGATCTCCGGCTCTCCAGCGCCCGTGTTGGAGATAATACCGCTTTGCCAGAGGTGGCTACAGTTGTCATACCCTCTATATCAGGGATATCATACTCTGCCCCCCAACTCCTTGTGTTTTTGACCCACAGCTTCCATAATTCTATAGCGATCTATTGTATTCAAAGAATTCTGGGAATTGTAGGCCATCAGCATGGCTGGGACCGGAGTTTAAGATCTGTTCTTTGCAGGTCCTCAACCCACCTTGTGCTTTATATCTCTGCTAAAGAAACGATCAGTCCACCCTCGGTAAAACGTTGTAACTGCAGGGACTTCGGTCATATTAACAAAAACTGCATCTCTTTAAAATGATAAAGCAGTGATTAAAAACGATCCCTACAAATGTGACGGTGACATTTTAATCTGAGGGACCAGGTTATATATGTGTGATTTGTGTCAGGGAGGAGTCGGGTTATATCTGTGTTATTTGTGTCGGGGTGGGGTCGGGTTATATCTGTGATTTGTGTCGGGGGGGGGCTGGGTTATATCTGTGTTATTTGTGTCGGGGTGGGGTCGGGTTATATCTGTGATTTGTGTCGGGGAGGGGCTGGGTTATATCTGTATATCAGTGTGATTTGTGTCGGGGAGGGGCTGGGTTATATCTGTGTGATTTGTGTCCGGGAGGGGCCGGGTTATATCTGTGTGATATTTGTCAGGGAGGGGCCGGGTTATAATCTGTGTGATTTGTGTCAGGGGGGGTCGGGTTATATCTGTGATTTGTGTCGGGGAGGGGCTGGTTATATCTGTGTTATTTGTGTCGGGGTGGGGTCGGGTTATATCTGTGATTTGTGTCGGGGAGGGGCTGGGTTATATCTGTATATCAGTGTGATTTGTGTCGGGGAGGGGCTGGGTTATATCTGTGTGATTTGTGTCAGGGAGGGGCCGGGTTATATCTGTGTGATATTTGTCAGGGAGGGGCCGGGTTATATCTGTGTGATTTGTGTCAGGGAGGGGTCGGGTTATATCTGTGATTTGTGTCGGGGAGGGGCTGGGTTATATCTGTGTTATTTGTGTCGGGGTGGGGTCGGGTTATATCTGTGATTTGTGTCGGGGAGGGGCTGGGTTATATCTGTATATCAGTGTGATTTGTGTCGGGGAGGGGCTGGGTTATATCTGTGTGAAATGTGTCAGGGAGGGGCCGGGTTATATCTGTGTGATTTTTGTCAGGGAGGGGCCGGGTTATATCTGTGTGATTTGTGTCAGGGAGGGGTCGGGTTATATCTGTGATTTGTGTCGGGGAGGGGCTGGGATATATCTGTATATCTGTGTGATTTGTGTCAGGGAGGGGTCGGGTTATATCTGTGTGATTTGTGTCAGGGAGGGGTCGGGTTATATCTGTGTGATTTGTGTCAGGGAGGGGTCGGGTTATATCTGTGTGATTTGTGTCAGGGAGGGGTCGGGTATAATATCTGTGTGATTTGTGTCAGGGAGGGGCCGGGTTATATCTGTGTGATTGTGTCGGGGAGGGGTCGGGTTATATCTGTGTGATTTGTGTCAGGGAGGGGTCGGGTTATATCTGTGTGATTTGTGTCAGGGAGGGGCCGGGTTATATCTGTGTGATTTGTGTCAGGGAGGGGTCGGGTTATATCTGTGTGATTTGTGTCAGGGAGGGGTCGGGTTATATCTGTGTGATTTGTGTCAGGGAGGGGTCGGGTTATATCTGTGTGATTTGTGTCAGGGAGGGGCCGGGTTATATCGGTGTGATTTTTTTTTGTCACTGAGAGGCTGGGTTATATTTGTGTGCTTGGCCCTCGCTGCTCCAGTGCTAGTGCTCTATCCTTGTCGGAAGCTCGGGCCCCTGGGGGCCGCACACACTCCCCTTCCTCTAATAGCTCTTGGTCCTGCGTGCCTGGGATCCCTTTCACTGACGCTGACTTGCTGAATGACTTTCTATGAACAGTTTAAGGCTTTTGAAGTGAATGCCCACGTTCCAAGCTTCACAGAGCTCTTCAGAAAGGTAACAATTAAGCTGTTAGCCTGTCTAAGAAAACATGCTTTTTACTAACCCCGAAGCATGAGAACGCATCCAGCAGCGAGGGATTTCCTATTCTTTCTTTTGTGCGCCTCTCAATGGCTTTTCCTGTTTATACAGGATCTATTTGGAAAAGTAGAGATTTGTATCTACAGCAAAGGTTCACCACAGAGTGACATGACAGGTCTGTGTACCTGAAGCAGGGTCCTATAGGCCCATGTCTGCTTACTGGGGTGGCTCCCCGTTAACGAATGTCTATAAATATGCAATATTATCCACAGCTCTGCAACCTAAGGGATTTAATGATATGTCTGCGTTAGACATAATACACAGAGAGGACACAATACAGGGAACCTGGGATTTACTGCTCTGTCTGCGTTACACTTAATACACAGAGAGGACACAATACAGGGAGCCTGGGATTTACTGCTCTGTCTGCGTTACACTTAATACACAGAGAGGACACAATACAGGGAGCCTGGGATTTACTGCTCTGTCTGGGTTACACATAATTATGGATGAGCCGAACATCCCCGTGTTCGGTTCGCATTCGAACTCGAACAATTTCAAAAGTTTGAGTTCCAATACGAACCGAACTCAATGCAAGTCAATGGGACTCGAAAGTTCGAATTTTAGAGTGCCCTCCAAGAGGGCATATATACAAGATATTTGCCATAAAAGGTGTATGGGGGTCCAGGTAGTGCCCTGGGGGACAGGAAACAAAGACAAAAAGTAAAAAAAAAAAAAACTTTTTAAAGGAACAGTGAGTTTTCCATGAAATAAGGGTTCAAAATAAAAACGAAAAATTCATTCAAATATCGTGCCTAGGTGGTCCCCATCACCTGCCCGTGAAGTGGCGGATTTGTAGGATGTATAGAAAGATTTAAAAACAAAAAAATTATGTTTCAAATTACGGTAAACGGTTTTCCGTTAAGGCTGGGGTCAGACCAGCGCACTTTTAACGTGCGTTCTGGCGCACATAATTACAGCCGCACTAGCAGCAGATGACGGGCAATGACGGCCAATATACGATGTACGGCTGCACAAAAGTCCGGCTGTGCAACGCAAGTGGAATTTGAACGCATTTTTTTTGAGAACGCAGAACCGCTAGTACTGATGTACTGAGTGCGCAGCTGCAGCATAGCGGCGTGTGTGCGTGATTAGGAGATGTCAGGCGCTGCTAATGTCCAGCCTACATAACGACCAGACGCAAAAAGAGTTTGATTGACGATCCGTACAAAATCACGCCCGAAAATGCGCGTCGTCTGACCGTTTTTGCGCATTCCGTGATAAAATACGTCAATGCGTTCGGACGCACTTTTTCACGTTCGCGGGGAAAAATGCTTTCGTCTGACCCTAGCCTTATCTATTCATAAACAACTGCTTGGGGCAGCAGTCTCTATTGAAAGAGGAGACATTTTAGTACACGCAGAACAAGTTTAGTGATTTTTTTGGCTAAATTATGGTGAAACTTATGCAGGCTTTCGATGAAAGTAACAATAGGTGCTTTAAAATTGGGCCTTTAGTGTCATCAACAGTGCCGTCACACCGTAACCCCTCTGTGGTATTGTGGTCTAATATTAAAATGATATGAATCTGGTAATCTAGGCGTCAGTGGCAGTGCACCCAAATATTGTGTCTTTGGTGGCAGCAAGTGCCTTCACACCGTAAGTAACCCCTCTGTGCTATTGTGGAAGAGTGCAGGGTTGGACCCTGCGGTCCAATATTAAAATTATATGAATCTGGTAATATAGGCGTCAGTGGCAGTGTACCCAAATATTGTGCCTTTGGTGGCAGCAAGTGCCTTCACACCGCAACCCCTTTGTGGTATTGTGGAAGAGTGCATTGGTGGAGGTTTTGTGAATGCAGAAGAGATCCCCGATCTATTCAGTTACGTCAGCATCAGGGGATTGATAGCTGCTGATCCAGGACTGATTCATTTTTATAAATGTCAGCCGATCTACAGAGTCGGTGGACAGACGCACTCTTTTGTCTGTGACAAAACCTCCAGCGGCACTGAACGTACTTTCAGAAAGCACGCTGGATGAAGGGCAACCTAGTAGCTGCATAGCATATTGGCTAAGTTCTGGCCAGTGATCCAATCTCAACATCCAGTAAGCCAGTGGATCATCTGCTGTAAAGGTATCCAGGTCTGCCCTTGCCCCTAGGTAGTCCTGCACCATAAGGTGAAGACGTTGGCAATGGGTGCCTACATTTGACGTCCCTGGGCGTCGTGGACTAAAAAAATTGGAAAAGGCATCAGTCAAGCGACTCCTTTCACCGCTCTTCCTCTGATCAACCGCAGCCTCAGAAGCACCTGTGTCATCACTTGGTAACCTACCAGTGCCTGTAAAGGTGTTACACAAGTGTCGCTTTAGAGCGTGCTCAAGTTTTTTCATCCTGTCCTCCCTCTGTGAGGGCAGGATGAGCTCTGCAACTTTACCCTTGTATCGTGGATCAAGAAGACTTGCCAACCAGTAATGATCCCTCTCCTTGATAGCACGAATCCTGGGGTCCTTAACCAGGCTTTGCAGGATAAGGGAGCCCATGCAGCGTAGGTTGGAGGTGGCATTGACCCCATCGTGCACTTCCTCCTCCCAGCCACGTACTAGTCCTTGGGTTTCTGGGCACACAAAACCCTCCCTTGAGGAATCCCCACCTTCAATGCCCCCACTACTTAAATATTCCTCCTCATCCTCCTCCTGTCTGATCTGAGGACCTGCAGGAATGCTGTCTGCTTAAAGACTGAGGCCTTGAGAGCTAGGGAAGGCCTCCTCTTCCTCCTGCTGCTCTGCCTCTAGTGCCACATCTATAATTCCCCGCAGAGTGTGCTCCAGCAGGAACATTAAAGGAATTGTGTCACTGATGCATGCACTGTCCCTGCTCACCATCCTCGTTGCCTCCTCAAATGGTGACAGTACAGTACATGCATCCTTGATCATCAGCCACTACGGGGGGGGAGAAAACCAAGTTGACCTGAACCTGTCCTTATGCCATACTCACACAGGTACTCTTTGATGGCCCTCTGCTGCTTGTGCAGACGCTGCAGCATTGCTAATGTCGAGTTCCACCTGGTGGGCATGTCACAGATCAGACGGTTTGTGGGAAGGTGGAATTCTCTTTGAATTTCTGCCAGTCGAACACTTGCTGGGAATGACCGTCTGAAGTGGCTGAAGACTTTTCTGGCCTGGCTGAGAAGCTCTGCCAGCCCTGGGTACCTGGTTAGGAAACACTGTACCACCAGATTTAGGACGTGTGCTAGGCATGGTACATGCGTCGACTTACCCTGGCGTAGGGCGGAGAGAAGGTTGCTGCCATTATCACAGATGACCATTCCCAGCTCAAGCTGGCGTGGTGTTAACCATCTCTGCACCTGCCCCTGCAGAGCTGACAGAATTTCTGGCCCGGTGTGTCTCCTGTCCCCTAAAGAAACCAGCTCAAGCACAGTATGGCATCTTTTTGCTTGAGCCATTTCGTAGCCCCTGTCATGCGTCGGTTTAACTGCCACTTCGCCAGAGACAGAGAAGGAGGAGGAGGAGGAAGAGGGAGAGGTGGTGGTGGAGCAGACAGACCTCATACAAGCAGCTTTCTGGAGGCGTGGTGGATGAACAAGCTCCAGCACAGAGCCCCGTCTTGGATCCCTCCCAGCTGTAATCAGAGTTACCCAGTGTGCCGTGAAGGAAATGTAACGGCCCTGTCAATGCTTGCTGGACCACGTGTCTAAAGTCATGTGCACCTTGCTGCTGACTGCCTTTCTCAATGACTCCATAACATTGTCTTCCACGTGCTGGTATAGTGCTGGAATGGCCTTCCGTGAAAAGAAATGGTGGTTTGGAACCTGCCACTGTGGTACAGCACATTCAGCAAATTCACGGAAGGAAGCAGAGTCCACCAGCTGGAAAGGCAGCAGCTGCAATGCGAGTAATTTTGCTAAGCTGGCATTTAGACGCTGTGCTTGCGGATGGTTGGGACTATATTTTTTCTTATGCTGCAGCAGCTGGGGCAACGTAATCTGACTGCGTAAATCTTCAGCTGATGGGATGCTATCGCATTGTGAGGAAGGACCTGGTACATCCATTACTGTAGCACCATCCCTGTCAGTGGAGGTTGTAGCAAACAATGACATGGCAGAACATATAGTGGGGGTAGAGACAGATGAGGAGGAGGGGGACCTATGCAAAGTGTTGTGCCAACATGATGTGTGGCAGGTGGTCATATGTCGCCTCAAGCACGTGGTACCCAAGTGTGGGATGTCTTTCCCACGCTTGATCCTCATCTGACATAGATTACAAATAGCAATGGTGTGGTCTGCTGCACATTTCTTAAAGAACTCCCAGACAGCAGAGTTCCTGGATGTGTGCTTTAAGACAACAGCGCTCTGCACCGAGCAGCTCTGACATCTGATGCCTTGGACTGGCTACGGTTGGTCATAGAGGACATTGTGCCTCATGTTTGTTGTGCCTCCTCACTTGACTCCTCTGTTCGATCAGGCACCCAGGTGGAGTCAGTGACCTCATCATCATTGTCATCACCCCCTATCTCCTCATCACTGGAGCCAACTTGGCAGTATGCTGCAGCTGCTGGGGCAACATGAGTGCCAGTTATTTGTGTGTTACTGGCACCCCCTTCCTTTAGGTTGATTATACTCCATTCCTCAACCTCTGACATTGAATCAGAGCACTGTAGTTGCTGCGCATCCTCAAGCAGCATGTCACTGTCACTGTCATTGTAGTCAAACAATTCAGCTGACTCCTCCGTGTGTGATAGTGAGGCTACGGCAGGAGTAGCTGTGGACATGGAGGCTGCATTAGATGCTTTGGCAGCTGAGGTGGACTGTGAAGCACTACAAGCCTGGCTGGCAGAGGACTCGGAGGATGAGGATGGCCTAGTTAGCCAATCCACCAAATCCTCTGTATGTTGCTGCTGCTTAAAACGGCCAGCACCAGTTAGAATGGACAAGCGTGCCCCTGCAGAGGATGCACCACGTCCACGACGACCAGAGAAACAGCCTCCTGACACAGAGGCTGCTTGCCCTCTTATCTGTGTCTGGGAGCGTCTGCCTGTCCTTTTTGGTCTTTCTGACATGGTGAGTGATATATAGATTAAAGATATACAGAACTCTGATTCAACTCTGGTATAAAAATTGGAGATATGCAGAACTCTGATTCAACTCTGGTATAAAGATTTCCAGAACTCTGGTATAACTCAGTGAGACACCCTGATAGCTGGCAGCCAGTGACAAGACACAGATTACAATTCCCATAAACCTCCTATAAATCAGTGAGACCCCCTGATGGGTGGCAGTGACAAGACACAAATTACAATTCCCGGGAACCTCCTATAAATCAGTGAGCCCCCCTGATGGGTGGCAGTGACAAGACACAGATTGCAATTCCCAGGAACCTCCTATAAATCAGTGAAACCCCCTGATGGGTGGCAGTGACAAGACACAAATTACAAGTCCCAGGAACCTCCTATAAATCAGTGAGCCCCCCTGATGGGTGGCAGTGTGACAAGACACAGATTACAATTCCCAGAAACCTCCTATAAATCAGTGAGACCCCCTGATGGGTGACAGTGAGAACACACAGATTACCACAATTCTCAGATATTTTCTAGAAGTGAGACCCCCACAATTGCTGCTGGCAGTGAGAACACAAAGATTAGAACAATTCCCAGATATTTTGTAGAAATGAGACCCCCAAAATAGTTGGTGGCAGTGAGAACACACAGATTACAACAATTCCCAGATATTTTGTAGAAGTGAACCCCCCCCCCCCAATAGCTGGTGGCAGTGAGAACACACACTAACACAACAATCTCCTCTCAAAAAACATGTGCTGGGGCTGTGTGAAGCCTTATATAGTGTGCTGCAGGACTCAGCTCTGTGAGCCCATGATTGGGCAAAATTTGCCCAATCAGGACTCTGAGCCGTGATTTGCATAGTGTTGCACCTGTCTTGCACCTAAACTGTGGTCAGGTGCAGGCTGTAGCCAATTACAAGCTTCAGGCCAGTGGAAAAAGTGCATTGTGGTGCAGTGGCGTCACTAGGGTTGGTGTCACCCGGTGCAGTAACTTATGTTGTCACCCCCCCCCCCGAGTTTTACGGATTTTTTTTAACTACTCTTACTCCTAAATCAGTACTCCCATATAACACTGAATGCTCATACACACAGCACACATTACTGTGAGGTTTATTGCTGTGGAGCTCTCTCATATGCTCACACAAATTTTTGCCAACTGCCTGCAAGTACGGTGCCTGTTCGAAGGCAGTGAAAGCACACATGGATATATATTGCCCCCAGCAGCTCTGGATATATTGCCCCCAGCAGCTCACCCATGGATATATATTGCCCCCAGCTCACATATGGATATATTGCCCCAGTTCACAATTATATATTGCCCCCAGCAGCTCACCCATGGATATATATTGCCCCAGCTCACATATGGATATATTTCGCCTCAGCTCACATATGGATATATTGCCCCAGACCAGCTCACACATGGATATTGCCCCAGCTCTCATGGATATGCCCCCAGCACACATGGATACTGCCCCAAGCATACATGGATACTGCCCCAGCTCACATGGATACTGCCCCAGCTCACATGGATATGCCCCAGCTCTCATGGATATGCCCCAGCTCTCGTGGATATGCCCCAGGAGCTCTCATGGATATGCCCCAGCAGCTCTCATGGATATGCCCCGGAGCTCTCATGGATATGCCACAGTAGCTCTCATGGATATGCCCCAGCAACTCTCATGGATATTGCCCCCAGCTCATGGATATGCCCCAGCAGCTCTCATGTATATTGCCCCAGCTCATGGATTGCCCCAGCAGCTCTCATGGATATGCCCCAGCAGCTCTCATGGATATTGCCCCAGCTCATGGATATGCCCCAGCAGCTCTCATGTATATTGCCCCAGCTCATGGATATGCCCCAGCAGCTCTCATGGATATGCCCCAGCAGCTCTCATGGATATTCCCCAGCAGCTCTCATGGATATTGCCCCAGCTCCTCTCATGGATATTGCCCCAGCTCCTCTCATGGATATTGCCCCAGCTCCTCTCATGGATTTTGCCCCAGCTCCTCTCATGGATTTTGCCCCAGCTCTTCTCATGGATACTGCCACAGCTCCTCTCATGGATACTGCCCCAGCTCCTCTCATGGATATTTCCCCAGCTTCTCTCATGGATATTTCCCCAGCTCTCTCATGGATATTGCCCCAGCTCCTCTCATGGATATACTGCCCCAGCTCCTCTCATGGATATACTGCCCCAGTTGCTCTCATGGCTATGCCCCCAGCTCCTCTCATTTATATTGCCCCAGCTCATGGATATTGCCCCAGCTCATGGATAATGGCCCCAGCTCATGGATAATGCCCCCAGCTCATGGATAATGCCCCCAGCTCATGGATAATGCCCCCAGCTCATGGATAATGCCCCCAGCTCATGGATATTGCCCCAGCTCCTCTCATGGATATTGCCCCAGCTCCTCTCATGGATATTGCCCCATCTCCTCTCATGGATATTGCCCCAGCTCCTCTCATGGATATACTGCCCCAGCTCCTCTCATGGATATATTGCCCCAGCTCCTCTCATGGATATATTGCCCCAGCTCCTCTCATGGCTATTGTACCAGCTCCTCTCATGGATATTGCCCCAGCTCCTCTCATGGATATTGCCCCAGCTCCTCTCATGGATATACTGCCCCAGCTCGTCTCATGGATATTGCCCCAGCTCCTCTCATGGATATATTGGCCCAGCTCCTCTCATGGATTTTGCCCCAGCTCCTCTCATGGATATACTGCCCCAGCTGCTCTCATGGCTATGCCCCCAGCTCCTCTCATTTATATTGCCCCAGCTCATGGATAATGCCCCAGCTCATGGATAATGCCCCAGCTCATGGATAATGCCCCCAGCTCATGGATAATGCCCCAGCTCATGGATAATGCCCCAGCTCATGGATAATGCCCCAGCTCATGGATAATGCCCCAGCTCATGGATAATGCCCCAGCTCATGGATAATGCCCCAGCTCATGGATAATGCCCCAGCTCATGGATAATGCCCCCAGCTCATGGATAATGCCCCAGCTCATGGATAATGCCCCAGCTCATGGATAATGCCCCCAGTTCATGGATAATGCCGCCAGCTCACCTCCTGCGCCGCGTGTTCTGCTCCCTCTGAGCGTCCGGCGGCATGGAGCTTGGGCGCTCGCCTGGGGGAGCCACGTGACCAGCCGCGATCTCGCGAGAACTCGGCTGGTGACGTGTTTCCCCCAGGCGAGCGCCGAAGCTCCATAGCTTCGGACGCTCGCAGGAAGCGAACACGCGGCGCAGGGTGAGACACCCGCCCTTAGAGTGATGGTGTCACCCTAAGGGCGGGTGTCACCTGGTGGGGCTGCACCCCCCGCCCCCACATTACGACGCCCCTGTTGTGGTGCATTGTGGGCGAACATGCGGCGAACGCGCGGAAATGTTCGGAGTTTGCGAACATCCGAATGGGCGATGTTCGAATCGAACTCCGAACATATCGAACCGAACAGCTCATCCCTACACATAATATACAGAGAGGACACAATACAAGGAGCCTGGGATTTACTGCTCTCTCTGCGTTACACAGAGAGGATACAATACAGGTAGCCTGAGATTTATTGCTCTGTCTGCGTTACACGTAATACACAGAGATTACACAATACAGGGAGCCTGGGATTTACTGATATGTCTGCTTTAAACATAATACACAGACAGTACACAATACAGGGAGCCTGGGATTTACTAATGTGTCTGGGATTTACTAATTGGTTTATTGACCCAATAAATTCCAATTTCTGCAGAGAATACCTCTAATAAACTGGTCAATCTTGTACCGAGGAGCCTGTGACCCTCTAACCCTCATCTCCACGCAAAGTGAAAGCCCAATTTCGCAATACTCTCAATTACGGTTTCTCTTTCACCATGGTAACGTGATCTTGAAGTATTTCACAAGCCGCTATACTTAGAATAAAGTAATTTTAAGGACAGTCGGGGTAATAAAGCAGCTGTTTTTGTATGTATTTGATGCAGTGTGGAGTTTATTGCCCCCATTGCTTTATAATCTATAATCTGAAATCCAAGTCAACAGGAAGGCATGGGGTTCATTTACCAAAAAATCCCTAACAAAGCTCATGGAAATAACTGGGTTTTGACTTGCAGGGGGATTTGCAGATTTCGGGCAAATTGAGCTCAATTTATAACCGATTTGGGTAAAATATACAACTTTGATTATTATGGTCTAAAATGTAGAATTCACCACTTTAATGCTAAATATTTTTCACACCCTTGCTAATCCATTAGGTCAGGGCTGCCAAACTCCGCCCCCCCAGATATTGATGACTACAATTCCCAGAACACCTTGAATGCAATGGATGGACAGAGAATCATGGGAGTTTTAGTTCAACAACATCTGGGATTCAGATTTTGACATCCCTGCATTAGATGATGTAAAGAAGTGAGTAGAGAGGTGTGCACAGCTGGGAAATTTGTTTAGTTTTGTTTCAAATTAATTTAAGTTTTGTTTCGTTTCGTATTTCATTTCAAATTAATTTCATTTTCGTTGTTTCATATCGTTTTGTTTTAAATTAATTTCGTTTTCGTTATAACGTTTCATTTGATATATCGGATCACTAAAAGCCCATTGTAAATTAAGATCGATTTGATAGTTGATATCGAGTCGAATTTCGGATCACTAATTCCCTAATAAGTCAAATCCTGCTGTTAAAAGGCAAACTAGGATTAAATGTTGAGCTGTCCATTGGCCTGTGGTGCTGATAACAGATTCAGCACAATAGGCCAATTTGCAGGGACAGGGTGCTTTGTGTAACAGTCAAACAAATCAGATTCGTTTCATAATATCATTTGCTTTAGTACTTGTGTGTATTGTAAGCTAACATTGATTCGATAGTTGATATTGAGTTGAATTTCGGATCACTAAATAAAACCCCAATGAATCAAATCCTGCTCAGGAATCATTTAATCAATGGTTCTCAAGTGAAACCGTGTAACGAATCAAATTCGTTTTATACCGTTTCGTTTCAATTCGGATCAAATCAATTCGTTACTTTGGAAGTACTTCCTGGAATATGAATTAACAAAATTCGGAACGGATTGCGATTCGTTACGAAACGGATGCACACCTTTAGAAATTACGTTATGGTTCTGGCTTAGAAAAAGTCTGCGATGGTTCTCTCTATTTTGTGTCCTGCCACGTCTCGCTGTGCTGTCTCAGGGTCCTTTAATGTGGATTCAATGTAAATAAAAATTCCCTATTTTTATGAAATATTCATTCAACCGTATATTTTTTTCACTTGCAGGAAAAGGTCTCTTTTTTATGTAATTTTTTTTAGGCATTTTTCTGGATTTTTTGGGCAAAATGTTTGATTTTGATTTTTTTTTTCTACATGGTGTTTTTTTATTTTGTAACAGTCCTTTTTATTGTTATTAATAGGACCTTATATATTATTTCCAGGCATTCACATTTACTACTTTTTCTTTTTTTAAACGTCTTTTAAAAGTTCTGGTTTTATTTATTTTTTACTCCTGTTAGGCGACTGATGTTTTTTTTTTTACATGCGTTCGGCAGTCTAATCGTCGGATCGATTCTTTGTTTTTTTTCGGCAAGTTATCAGATCGATTTAAGCCTGGAGTCGGACTAACGCATTTTTAACGTGCGTTTAGGCGCACTTAATCACGACCGCAGTAGTAGCAAATGACGGGCAATGACGGCCAATATACGAAGTACGGCTGCACGAAAGTCCGGCCGCGCAACGCAAGTGGAAAACGAACGCATTTTTTCGAGAATGCAGAACCGCTAGTACTGACGTACACAGTGCGCTGCGTCCGCATAGCGGCGTGTGTGCGTGAGTAGGAGACGTCAGACGCTGCTCATGTCCGGTCAACAAAACGTCCAGACGCCCAAAGTTTCCTGGCTTGGATCCGTAACAAATCACGCACGAAAATGCGCATCGTATGACCGTTTTCATGCATTCCTTGAAAAAATACGTCAATGCGTTCGGACGCACTTTATGACGGTCTCTGCGAATAATGCGTTTGTTTGACCCTAGCCTAAGCAGTTTTTCGGTTCATTCAGTGTTTTTTTTTGTTCTGCCATTGTGTTTGACAGGTTTATCAGCGACGTCCGGTGCACGTCGGGGACCCTGCGGTGAATGCTGTTTCACTGCAGGGTCTGCCAATTAAGGGGGCCGAAGTGCGCCGAAGGAATATCCCCGGTAAACAGCTGCAAACACTGATACCAGCAGTTATTCTTCTGCAAAATGCGTAAACTGTGACAATTATCCATTCGCTGTGATTCCATGTTGTTTGGAACACAGGGGAATATACTTAGATCATTTTAAAGTGGAGATCTTTATTTAACTGCAATAGTAATAATGATGGGAACAAGTACCAATAATGTAACAAAAACACTGGACAACTTCAACGGACACACCAGTAAAGGTGAACACTACAATGAATGCTGCAGAAAACTGTTACATAAACTGTAACTAGATCACACGTGCTTTACAAAGGCAGATTATAAAGCAGAAACACATTATAAAGCAGAAGCACATTATAAAGCACATTATAAAATACATTATAAAGCAGAAACACATTATAAAGCACATTATAAAGCACTTTTTTTTTCTTTGTTTGAAGTAATTGCATGTAAAAAGGGAAAATAAAATTCAATTTTTATTCTTTTATTTTTTTTAACCTCCTGTTTCCATTTCGTGGATTTTTCCCATGGTGCAACATTTAGCAGAATCTGTGCAAATGTTTTACTTTGTAGCCGTGGTTTATCGTATACAGTATTTAACAGTTAATGAGGTGGAGGAGGGAATGTTTAAATATGGCGACAGGAGGTCTATTGTTCTCCATGTTTCCGGAGAGAAGAGCTGACAAGTGAATGAGATAAAACAGGGAGCTTAAAAGTTTTCTAATCTACCCCCTTCCGACGTCCTTTGAATACATCCCACACAATACAATGAGGTGAGTTGGTGACTGACCCATTCACTCCATTCTATGACCAAAGCCACACAGCGAGGAGCAAGGGATGGAAAGATACAACACAAAATATCACACAATGGATACATCCAGTGATACATATAGAGGAAAATGTCACACAATGGATGCGCCAGCAACACATATAGAGGAAAATATCACACAATGGATGCATCCAGTGACACATATAGAGGAAAATATCACACAATGGATGCACCCAGTGACACCTATAGAGGAAAATATCACACAATGGATACGCCCAGTGACACATATAGAGGAAAATATCACACAATGGATGCACCTACTGACACATAGAGGAAAATATCACACAATGGATGCACCCAGTGACACATATAGAGGAAAATATCACAGATTGGATGCACCCAGTGACACATATAGAGGAAAATATTTTCTTAGCTAAACATACTGCGCTGGAATCCAGACGCACCCTTCACCCTTCCAACCTGGTGTTTAAGAGCTTTTCTGGGAAGCTGCCACCCTACCTGACTAGGCTGCTTCCCTTAACAGTTCCCTCATCCTATAACCTCCTCTGATCCAGGACCAGCACCTTACTTGCAATACCACAATACAAAAGAAAGAGGCTCCATCCTCATTTTCCTACAGAGCACCGCAGTTATGGAATAACCTCCCACACGCCATCAAATCTTCCCCCAGTCTAAAGTCACTCAAGAGCTCCCTATTAACATACCTCAATACAGAATTCACCTGTAAACATGTAACATAGTGACTATATACAGAATGCACCTGTAAACCTGTAACACAGTGACTATATACAGAATGCGCCTGTAAATATGTAACACAGTGACTATATACAGAATGCACCTGTAAACATGTAACATAGCGACTATATACAGAATGCACCTGTAAACATGTAACACAGTGACTATATACAGAATGCACCTGTAAACATGTAACATAGCGACTATATACAGAATGCACCTGTAAACATGTAACACAGTGACTATATACAGAATGCACCTGAAAACATGTAACAGTGACTATATACAGAATGCACCTGTAAACATGTAACATAGTGACTATATACAGAATGCACCTGTAAACATGTAACAGTGACTATATACAGAATGTACCTGTAAACATGTAACATAGTGACTATATACAGAATGCACCTGTAAACATGTAACATAGTGACTATATACAGAATGCACCTGTAACACAGTGACTATATACAGAATGCATCTGTAAACATGTAACAGTGACTATATACAGAATGCACCTGTAAACCTGTAACACAGTGACTATATACAGAATGCACCTGTAAACATGTAACAGTGACTATATACAGACTGCACCTGTAAACATGTAACATAGTTACTATATACAGAATGCACCTGTAAACATGTAACAGTGACTATATACAGAATGCGCCTGTAAACATGTAACATAGTGACTATATACAGAATGCTCCTGTAAACCTGTAACAGTGACTATATACAGAATGCACCTGTAAACATGTAACAGTGACTATATACAGAATGCACCTGTAAACATGTAACATAGTGACTATATACAGAATGCACCTGTAAACATGTAACAGTGACTATATACAGAATGCGCCTGTAAACATGTAACACAGTGACTATATACAGAATGCGCCTGTAAACATGTAACATAGTGACTGTATACAGAATGCACCTGTAAACATGTAACATAGTGACTATATACAGAATGCACCTGTAAACATGTAACATAGTGACTATATACAGAATGCACCTGTAAACATGTAACACAGTGACTATATACAGAATGCGCCTGTAAACCTGTAACACAGTGACTATATACAGAATGCACCTGTAAACATGTAACACAGTGACTATATACAGAATGCGCCTGTAAACATGTATCACAGTGACTATATACAGAATGTCACCATAGTTTCACCGCGCTGTATTCACCATAATCCCCCGGAAGCTTGCCGACCTAGATACACTGCTATTCAGTGCAAGAGCGGCATTTAGTGATTATCCCCCATAAATCCAGACGCACTGTGATGCACAAACTCCAAGAAATAATGCACAGGCGTCACACGGCATTGGATTGTTTATGTTTAAGAGCATTTGCCCAGACGTGGCTGTAAAATAAGAGGTTTGGGCCATTAGGACACGGTATTATTCTGGTAGGGTAGCCTTGACTTCCAAAACCCAGGATTTTTTTTAGGAAGGAGGGGGTGAGGGGGTGTTTTGCAGAGTAGGAGTAACGCTTTGTGTCTTGTGTAGTTATTTTGTTCCCACCTGACTCTTACATAAGTGGGTTTTGGTATTTAACCCTTTAATATCCCTTCCCCCATGAAATCACTGGACGCTCTGCTATGTTCCTTCTGCTTGTGTTTCTCTCGCTTTCAGTAGACGCAGCGGCTGAATAAAATGTTGCGTCATCACTGGTTTGCGGTGACCGACCCCCCCCCATATACTAAACATCGGGGGCCCAATCGAGCAGTTACGTTGGGAAACCTGTCCCTTGTAATAGAGAGGCAGGTGGTCACTGTAGGTGGATGGCTGCGTGTGAAGTGCTGGGCGCTGGTGGCATATGGCGCGTGGCAGCGCTCACATCATCCTGATTGCTTGCGTAGGCTTCACTCGAAGGTCTGCCAGATTTCTCCGTCTGCAGAAAGCAAGCCGTCTGCAGCGGACATTAATAATTCAGGCTGGCTTTGCACCCTATCGTAGCATGCGGCTAATACACCATGCGCTCCAATGCGCGGCCGCGCTCTCCCCATATCCTCCCTCCTTTTATTAGCAGGCTAGCGTCCCCCCCCCAAACCTTGGGTCGGCTGTGCTTGCAAGAGACACACATGGGAAAAAAGCGCACCTTCCTGTAACACAGGGGTCCCAGGGCGGCCTAATACAGGGTCACACTGTGCATTCATACTCTATGTATGAGAAGAAACCGGCTAGATACAAGAGAAGGAGACAGACAGACAGACAGATACAGGTGGCTACAGGCAGAAAGACAGGCAAGGAGATGCTACACGGAAAGACAGACGGGACAAAAGACTGACAGAATGATGGATGGATAGAAAGGCCAAAAGATGGATTAATAGGCGGTGGATCGATAGGGAGGAAGATGGAAGAATGGTTAGCCAGGTTAAAGGATGGATGGACAGGCAAAAAGATGGATGGATGAATAGATGGGCAGATGGATGAATGGATAGACCGGTAGATGAATGGATTGACAGGCAGAAAGATTAATTGATGGGCAGATAGACTGGCAGATCAGTGGTTGGACAGATGAGCAGAAGAATGGATGGACGGACAGACAGAAAGATAGATGGATAGATAGACTGACAGGATCTCAAACTCCGGCCCACCAAATGTTAATGTGTACATTCCCAGAATCCTTTGTATGCACTAGATGGCCTGAGAATCATGGGAGTTGTAGTTCATAACATCAGGAGGGGGCAGAGTGTGAGATACACTATATTGCCAAACGTTTTCGCTCACCCATCCAAATAATCAGAATCAGGTGTCCCAATCACTTCCATGGCCACAGGTGTATAAAATCAAGCACCTAGGCATGCAGACTGTTTTTACAAGCATTTGTGAAAGAATGGGTCGCTCTCAGGAGCTCAGTGAATTCCAGCGTGGAACTGTGATAGGACACAACATTTGCTAATTTCCAGTCTTCTGGGACGACTCCCGTTAACATGGATTGGTTAAATAAATCTGTTAACGGTTTTGCTATTAAAACCGTTAACAGATTTATTTAACCAATCCTTGCTAACGGGAGTCGTCCCAGAAGACTGGAAATTAGCAAATGTTGTGCCCATTCACAAGAAGGTTAGTAGGGAGGAATCAGGGAACTATAGGCCAGTTAGTCTTACGTCAGTAGTGGGGAAATTAATGGAAACCATGTTAAAGGAAAGGATTGTTGAACATCTAAAAACACATAGATTACAGGATCAGAAACAACATGGGTTTACCTCAGGGAGATCATGCCAAACTAATCTTATTGATTTTTTTGATTGGGTAACATAAATACTAGACACAGGTGGTGCAGTAGACATTGCTTATTTAGATTTCAATAAGGCTTTTGATACTGTTCCGCATAGAAGGCTTATCAATAAATTGCAATCTTTGAGCTTGGATTCCAATATTGTTGAATGGATTAGGCAGTGGCTGAGTGACAGGCAACAGAGGGTTGTGGTAAATGGAGTTTATTTGGCGCAAGGTCTTGTTACCAGTGGGGTACCTCAGGGGTCAGTACTTGGACCCATTCTATTTAATATTTTTATTAGTGATATTGCAGAAGGTATTAATGGAAAAGTATGTCTTTTTGCTGATGACACAAAGATTTGCAACAGGGTTGACGTTCCTGGAGGGATCAGCCAAATGACAAATGATTTAGGTAAACTAAAAAAATGGTCGGAGTTGTGGCAATTGAGTTTTAATGTGGATAAGTGCAAGATAATGCACCTGGGACGTAAAAACCCAAGGGCTGAATATAGAATATTTGATACATCTGAGGGTTGGGATTTAGGGGTTATTATTTCAGAGGATCTAAGAGTAAGTAGTCAATGTAATAGAGCAGCAGGAAATGCTGGCAGAATGCTTGGAAATGCTGGCAGAATGCTTGTTGTGTAGGGAGAGGTATTAGCAGTAGGAAAAGGGAAGTGCTCATGCCACTGTACAGAGCACTGGTGAGACCTCACTTGGAGTACTGTGTGCAGTACTGGAGACCGTATCTCCAGAAGGATATAGACATCTTAGAGAGAGTTCAGAGAAGGGCTACTAAAATGGTGTACGGCTTGAAGGAGAAAAGTTACCAGGAAAGGCTTAATGATCTTAACATGTACAGCTTGGAAAAACGACGAGACAGAGGAGATATGATAGAAACATTTAAATACGTAAAGGGAATCCACAAGGTAGAGGAAGGGAGTATATTTAAAAGGAAACAAAGTAGCAAAACAAGAGGACATAGTCTTAGATTAGAGGGGCAAAGGTTTAAAAGTAACATCAGGAAGCATTATTTTACTGAGAGGGTGGTGGATACATGGAACAGTCTTCCAGTAGAAGTGGTAGAGGCCAAAACAGTAATTGAATTTAAGCAGGCATGGGATAGGCATAAGGCTATCCTAAACAAAAGATAAATCCAGGTAAAGTATCCATGTAATTGGGCGACTAGATGGGCCGAAAGGTTCTTATCTGCCGACATTTTCGATGTTTCTATGTTCTATGTTTCTATGCCACCTGTGCAACAAATCCGGTCGTGAAATTTCCTCACTACTAAATATTCCACAGTCAACTGTCAGCTTTATTATAAGAACGTGGAAGAGTTTGGGAACGACAGAAACTCAGCCACGAAGTGGTAGGCCACGTAAACTGACGGAGTGGGGTCAGTGGATGCCAAGAGGTCACCAACTTTCTGCAGAGTCAATCGCTACAGACCTCCAAACTTCATGTGGCCTTCAGATTAGCTCAAGAACAGTGCGCAGAGAGCTTCATGGAATGGGTTTCCATGGCCGAGCAGCTGCATCCAAGCCATACATCACCAAGTGCAATGCAAAGCGTTGGATGCAGTGGTGTAAAGCACGCCACCACAGGACTCTAGAGCAGTGGAGACGCGTTCTCTGGAGTGACGAATCGCGCTTCTCCATCTGGCAAACTGATGGACGAGTCTGGGTTTGGCGGTTGCCAGGAGAACGGTACTTGTCTGACTGCATTGTGCCAAGTGTAAAGTTTGGTGGAGGGGGGATTATGGTGTGGGGTTGTTTTTCAGGAGCTGGGCTTGGCCCCTTAGTTCCAGTGAAAGGAACTCTGAATGCTGCAGCATACCAAGACATTTTGGACAATTCCATGCTCCCAACTTTGTGGGAACAGTTTGGAGCTGGCCCCTTCCTCTTCCAACATGACTGTGCACCAGTGCACAAAGCAAGGTCCATAAAGACATGGATGACAGAGTCTGGTGTGGATGAACTTGACTGGCCTGCACAGAGTCATGACCTCAACCCGATAGAACACCTTTGGGATGAATTAGAGCGGAGACTGAGAGCCAGGCCTTCTCGTCCACCATCAGTGTGTGACCTCACAAATGCGCTTCTGGAAGAATGGTCAAAAATTCCCATAAACACAGTCCTAAACCTTGTGGACAGCCTTCCCAGAAGAGATGAAGCTGTTATAGCTGCAAAGGGTGGACCGACGTCATATTGAACCCTATGGATTAGGAATGGGATGTCACTTAAGTTCATATGCGAGTCAAGGCAGGTGAGCCAATACTTTTGGCAATATAGTGTACCTGCTGTAGATGGATGGTAGACAGAATGATGGATGGCTAGATACTCCGTCCTCCTATTTTTGTTACCCTGCACCCTCTGGTTGGCAGCCTCTGGATGGTAGTTCCTGGATGATTGCCCCGCATGGTAGCCCGTGGATGGCAGCCTCTGGATGGTAACCCCTAAATAGCACACTCTGGATTGTAGCCCCTGAATGGCCCGCTCTGGATGGTAGCCCCTGTATGGCCCGCTCTGGATGGTAGCCCCTGAATAGCACGCTCTGGATGGTAGCCCCTGAATGGCCCTCTCTGGATGGTAGCCCCTGAATGGCCCGCTCTGGATGGTAGCCCCTGAATGGCCCGCTCTGGATGGTAGCCCCTGAATGGCCCGCTCTGGATGGTAGCCGCTGAATGGCCCGTTCTGTATGGTAGCCCCTGAATGGCCCGTTCTGTATGGTAGCCCCTAAATAGCATGCTCTGGATGGTAGCCCCTGAATGGCCTGTTCTGGATGGTAGCCTCTGAATGGTCTGCTCTGGATGGTAGCTCCTGAATGGCACGCTCTGGATGGTAGCCCCTGAGTGGTCCGCTCTGGATTGTAGTCCCTGAATGGCCCATTCTGGATGGTAGACCCTGAATGGCCCGTTCTGGATGGTAGCCCCTGAATGGCCCGTTCTGGATGGTAGCCCCTGAATGGCCCGTTCTGGATGGTAGCCCCTGAATGGCCCGCTCTGGATGGTAGCCCCTGAATGGCACGCTCTGGATGGTAGCCCCTGAATGGCACACTCTGGATGGTAGCCCCTGAATGGCACGCTCTGGATGGTAGCCCCTGAATGGCCCGCTCTGGATTGTAGCCCCTGAATGGCACGCTCTGGATGGTAGCTCCTGCATGGTAGCCGCAATGGCAGACTCTGGATGGTAGCCCCTGTATGGCAGCCTCTGGTTGGTAGCCGGGAGTCATTGCTTCCCATCATACGTGGTCGTGTACTGGTAATTACTGGTTTCGCTCAGTTGCTCTAAGTGGCTGTTTGGCTTTGTAAGTGACAAACTCTCTCATTAAGGCGCCCGACCTGTTTCCCCCTGCGCCACCTCCACTCCAAACACCAGCAACGTCTGTGTCACGCTGGGGTTCTGTACATGGCAGTGATTTCAGTGAGGTTTGCTGTATGTTAGTCGGCTCATATTATTCCCATAAAGGATTTCACTGGGACTGGCTCTTTATTACATGCATTGCATATTAATGGATTGATAGATCATTTCAGTGTGTTTGTGTGGGTGTGTGTTTGTGTTTGTGTGTGTGTGTGCGCATTTTAATGGCCACAACCCGTTGTTGTAATAATAAAATATTTAAAAAATAAGCTTTGGCCAATCAGTGAGCGAATCCACTGTATTAGCTTTCCAAGAGCTGATAAATGTTTTTAATATTTCGTTTAGGGGTTACCAAGCCCTCTCCACTAATCAGTGATGCCTCCATCGATGGCTTGGCTTAGGGGCTGTTTTGGGCCCAATTACCTCAACATGCTAATGCTTGGTCACCTGCTATAATAAAGTCACCTCAAGCTCATCCAGCTCAAAGAATATTGAAATGGAACCAACTGTCAACTCTTCTATATCTTATTCCACGATGATAAGATTTGTATATATATTATACATGCAACATACCACATACCATTGTGTACTGTGAATATAAGATATATTAGAGGCGTGCATTCGTTACGAATTTCGTATTTTGGAAGTACCTCCGAAATAACGAATTGATTTCATCTGAATTGAAACTAAATCTAAACGGTATATAACAAAAATTGATTCGCTATACTGTTTCACAAGAGAACCATTGATTAAATGATTCTTGAGCAGGATTTGATTTATTGGGGTTTTATTTAGTGATCCAAAATTTGACTCGATATCCGCTCTCGAATCGGGGCCAACTTACAATACACACAAGAACTAAAGCAAACGCATTATGAAACGAATCAGATTTGTTTGACTGTTTTACAAAGCACCCTTTCCATGCAAATTGGCCTGTGGTGCTGAATCTTTTGTCAGCACCACAAGCCAATGGACAGCTCAATATTTAACCCTAGCTTGCCTTTTAACAGCAGAATATGATTTATTGGGGCTTTATTTAGTGATCTGAAATTCGAATTGATATCAAATCGATCCCAAATTACAATGGTATCTCGGATCACCTAAAAAAAAGAGCAAACAAAATAACGAAACGAATCAAAACGTAACGAAATTATGAAACTAATTTCCGAAAACAAAATTATTTTGAAACAAAACTAAACAAATTTTTCAGCCATGCACACCTCTAATGTATATATATATATATACACACAGAAAATAAATTTGCTTTATAATGCTATATTGATCGTGGTTTTAGCGCTTTTCTTTCTTCTTAAAACAGCAGGATTTTTATTTGTTAGAATGAATTAGAAAAACACCCCTATGGAGCTTCCATATCAGGCAGAATGTTCCTTCGTGAATGCCTGGTACCTTAACCAACTCACTGGTCTGAGAGCCAGGAAGTGTAATTCCTTGGCTGTCTGATTGACGGGGCTTCCAGATGGAGTTAAAAGCTTGGCTTTTAAGCTCTGTGGCAGATCATCAGATTTGCGTTATTCTTGAGGTTTTTGTGTGTTGGCGCTCCACGCTGCCTGCTTTATGTCTCTTTTGACATTTGGAGGTCTTACCATTACATCAATCTCATCGCCAGAGAGATTTTGTTCCAAGAGAGACATTATCGCATCAAATGATGTCTCTTACAGGTCTGTTCTTTCACGATAATAAATAAATACAGATTTGAGTGTCCCTTATCCGAAATGCTCGGGACCAAAAGTGTTCTGGATTTGGGATTTTTGCATATAATGATGGAGATTTCTTGGGGATGGGACCCAAGTCTAAACACAACTCTAATTTATGTTCCATACCCACCTTATACACCATTTTGTCCCTGTCACCTGAGGCCAGGGGTGGGATTTTACACTTGGGCCATCATGGCAACATTTAACAAGCTTTTGGAGCATGTCAGAGTATCCGATAAGGGATACTCAACCTCTATATTTCCATCTACACCAGTTGTTGGAAACCTTGGTCCTCTAGATGCTTTGGAATAACATCTCCCATGATGCCAAGGTACTCAACAGATATGTGAAAACACATGGGAAATGTAGTTAATAAACATCTGGAGGGCCAAGGTTTCCATTTCCCATGTGTTTCCACATATCTATTGAGTACCTTGGCATCATGGGAGAGGTTATTCCAAAGCATCTGGAGGGCCAAAGTCGATGACCCTGGATCTACACTGTGAGCTTGCTTACTTGTGCCTTGCGACCAAAATGTGACTAGAGCCCCTAGGTCATGAGTTGACAGCCTTGCCCCCTCAAGTTGTTTTGGAACTACAGTTCCCAGGAGGCTTGGCCAACCTAGGGAGTAGCTCGGCATCATGAGAAATGTAGTTTCAAGGGCCATGGTTGCGGAACCCTGCTCTAGAACCCAAATCTATTGCCTTGCACGGTTCTGGTGTCCTGGTCCCCTCGTTGCTTTGGGGAGGCAGGTCCTCTCTCTACCCGTTGTGGAGGTCAAGACGAAAAATCATACTGGCTGTTGGCTGAAATCTTTCAATATTTTGGCCAGTGGTTGAGCAGTAACGCGTGGGAAGGCAGTTCCTTCCACTATTTTTTCCTGGAGGAACGTAGTTCCCTATTGGCCCACACATTTAGGTTTCAACCATTTTTTTTTTTTTTTGGACATGGCCCAAATTAGGGTTACACCTTTGCAGTCACATCAAAGGGTTCCACAGGAGGTGTTTAGGGGGTTCTAGACAATGACACAAAGTGTCGGGAGACTCATACGATGAATGCAATAATATTATTGTGAATGGGTTTGGACAGGGCATAGGTCTGAGTGTTATCCTTAATGTAGGGTCCCAGCGGTGTTATGATGGGGAACCGTAAGAGGTATCGGGGTAGCAGGTGGGTCAGATCTCACACCCATGACTACCAGGCAGCCTGATCCTTGGCTATATAGAAACAGGGGCCCTGATTGAGCCACAACAATGAACCTCACCTCCTCCAGTATCACCGGTAACCGTTGGACCAGCCGCGTTACACTGCGCAAAACACAATTAATAAATGGCGAATGTGCTCGCCGCCCATCGCGACGACATCACAAATCACAGCGTTTAAAGGGGCCAAAACCAATTAATTTTATCGCCCATATTGGTTATTTAAGCGTTGCCCGTCCCGTGGGTGTTTCTGGTGAAAATGCAAATGATAAAGCAATAACGAGTCCACACCGGGAGAATTTCAATAAATTCCAGCGATTATATTGGAAGGATTCAGCGCGTTACTGGGACGCCGGCGCGCGCAATGCATTGCTATCAGTATGCAGCGCTCATCCCTCCCCCAGGGCGTAGGATGTAAATTATGCATCGCTTTAATGGCTACAGAATATGCGGAGAAAATTTAATGTGGGATGATCCCTAATTAAGGGAATAAATGACTTAATCTGGTTGTACACCGAGGTCCAAACACTGAAGGACGACTGAACAGATCTATTGTAGCAATAAAAATAATCCCTGATTGCCCACAGTGATCAGCAGCGTCACTAACAACCAATGGGGACACAAGGATTTTAGGGGACGTCGCTTGGTGTGAGGCGAAAGATGAAGCTGTTCCCGGACTTGTTACATGTCGACACGACCTGGCTAGCTTTATGATCCTCTCTCTAATAGTGAGAACATGGATACATAAATATCAGTGCGACCCCCTGGTGCAAAGGTCAGAGGCCACACGCGTGGCAGAATTTGGACTGTTTAAGGAATAAATGGTTTTGTGGGACGATTTGCCTTTTGCAATAGTAACCATGGATACAGCATCAATGTTAGGTGATTAATTATGTGTGATTCGTGTCAGGGTGGGTTGGGTTATATCTGTATGATTTGTGTCAGGGAGGGGTCGGGTTATATCTGTGATTTGTGTTGGGGAGGGGTCGGGTTATATCTGTGTGATTTGTGTCAGGGAGGGGTCGGGTTATATCTGTGTGATTTGTGTCAGGGAGGGGTTGGGTTATATCTGTGTGATTTGTGTCAGGGAGGGGTCGGATTATATCTGTGCGATTTGTGTCAGGGATGGTTCGGGTTATATCTGTGTGATTTGTGTCAGGGAGGGGTCGGGTTATATCTGTGTGATTTGTGTCAGGTAGGGGTCGGGTTTTATCTGTGTGTTTTGTGTCAGGGAGGGGTCGGGTTAGATCTGTGATTTGTGTCAGGGAGGGTCGGGTGATATGTGTGATTTGTGTCGGGGAGGGGTCGGGTTATATCTGTGTGTTTTGTGTCAGGGAGGGGTCGGGTTAGATCTGTGATTTGTGTCAGGGAGGGGTCGGGTTATATGTGTGATTTGTGTCGGGGAGGGGTCGGGTTATATCTGTGTGATTTGTGTCAGGGAGGGGTTGGGTCATATCTGTGTGATTTGTGACAGGGAGGGGTCGGGTTATATCTGTGATTTGTGTCGGGGAGGGGTCGGGTTATATCTGTGTGATTTGTGTCAGGGAGGGGTCGGGTTATATGTGTGATTTGTGTCAGGGAGGGGTCGGGTTATATCTGTGATATCTGTGTGATTTGTGTCGGGGAGGGGTCAGGTTATATCTGTGTGTTTTGTGTCAGGGAGGGTGTCGGGTTAGATTGTGATTTGTGTCAGGAGGGGTCGGGTATATCTGTGTGATTTGTGTCGGGGAGGGGTCGGGTTATATCTGTGTGATTTGTGTCGGGGAGGGGTCGGGTTATATCTGTGTGATTTGTGTCGGGGAGGGGTTGGGTCATATCTGTGTGATTTGTGACAGGGAGGGGTCGGGTCATATCTGTGTGATTTGTGACAGGGAGGGGTCGGGTTATATCTGTGTGATTTGTGTCAGGGAGGGGTCGGGTTAGATCTGTGATTTGTGTCGGGGAGGGGGTCGGGTTATATCTGATTTGTGTCAGGGAGGGGTCGGGTTAGATCTGTGTGTTTTGTGTCAGGGAGGGGTCGGATTATATGTGTGTGATATGTGTCAGGGAGGGGTCGGGTTATATCTGTGATTTGTGTCGGAGGGGGTCGGGTTATATCTGTGTGATTTGTGTCAGGGAGGGGTCGGGTTATATCTGATTTGTGTCGGGGAGGGGTCGGGTTATATCTGTGTGATTTGTGTCAGGGAGGGGTCGGGTTATATCTGTGATTTGTGTCGGGGAGGGGTCGGGTTATATCTGTGATTTGTGTCAGGGAGGGGTCGGGTTATATCTGTGATTTGTGTCGGGGAGGGGTCGGGTTATATCTGATTTGTGTCAGGGAGGGGTCGGGTTGTATTGGTGTGATTTGTGTCAGGGAGGGGTCGGGTTATATCTGTGTGATTTGTGTCAGGGAGGGGTCGAGTTATATCTGTGTGATTTGTGTCAGGGAGGGGTCGGGTTGTATCGGTGTGATTTGTGTCAGGGAGGGGTCGGGTTGTATCGGTGTGATTTGTGTCAGGGAGGGGTCGGGTTATATCTGTGTGATTTGTGTCAGGGAGTGGTCGGGTTATATCTGTGTGATATGTGTCGGGGAGGGGGTCGGGTTATATCTGTGGTGATTTGTGTCGGGGAGGGGTCGGGTTATATCTGTGATTTGGGTCAGGGAGGGGTCGGGTTATATCTGATTTGTGTCAGGGAGGGGGTCGGGTTATATCTGATTTGTGTCGGGGAGGGGTTGGTTATATCTGTGTGATTTGTGTCAGGGAGGGGTCGGGTTATATCTGTGTGATTTGTGTCGAGGAGGGGTCAGGTTATATCTGTGATTTGTGTCAGGGAGGGGTCGGGTTATATCTGTGTGATTTGTGTCAGGGAGGGGTCGTGTTATATCTGTGTGATTTGTGTTGGGGAGGGGTCGGGTTATATCTGTGATTTTTGTCAGGGAGGGGTCGGTTATATCTGTGTGATTTGTGTTGGGGAGGGGTCGGGTCATATCTGTGTGATTTGTGTCAGGGAGGGGTCGGGTTATATCTGTGATTTGTGACGGGGAGGGGTCAGGTTATATCTGTGTGATTTGTGTCAGGGAGGGGCTGGGTTATATCTGTGTGATTTGTGTCAGGGAGGGGTCGGGTTATATCTGTGATTTGTGACGGGGAGGGGTCGGGTTATATCTGTGTGATTTGTGTCAGGGAGGGGTCGGGTTATATCTGTGATTTGTGTCGGAGGGGTCGGGTTATATCTGATTTGTGTCATGGAGGGGTCGGGTTATATCTGTGTGATTTGTGTCGGGGAGGGGTCGGGTCATATCTGTGTGAATTGTGACGGGGAGGGGTCGGGTTATATCTGTGTGATATCTGTGTGATTTGTGTCGGGGAGGGGTCAGGTTATATCTGTGTGATTTGTGTCAGGGAGGGGTCGGATTATATCTGTGCGATTTGTGTCAGGGATGGTTCGGGTTATATCTGTGTGATTTGTGTCAGGGAGGGGTCGGGTTATATCTGTGTGATTTGTGTCAGGGAGGGGGGTTTTATCTTGTGTGTTTTGTGTCAGGGGGGGTCGGGTTATATCTGTGATTTGTGTCAGGGAGGGGTCGGGTGATATGTGTGATTTGTGTCGGGAGAGGGTCGGGTTATATCTGTGTGTTTTGTGTCAGGGAGGGGTCGGGTTAGATCTGTGATTTGTGTCAGGGAAGGGGTCGGGTTATATGTGTGATTTGTGTCGGGGGGGGTCGGGTTATATCTGTGTGATTTGTGTCAGGGAGGGTTGGGTCATATCTGTGTGATTGTGACAGGGAGGGGTCGGGTATATATCTGTGATTTGTGTCGGGAGGGGTCGGGTTATATCTGTGTGATTTGTGTCAGGGAGGGGTCGGGTTATATCTGTGTGATTTGTGTCAGGGAGGGGTCGGGTTATATCTGTGATATCTGTGTGATTTGTGTCGGGAGGGGTCAGGTTATATCTGTGTGTTTTGTGTCAGGGAGGGGTCGGGTAGATCTGTGATTTGTGTCAGGGAGGGGTCGGGTTAGATGTGTGATTTGTGTCGGGGAGGGGTCGGGTTATATCTGTGTGATTTGTGTCGGGGAGGGGTCGGGTTATATCTGTGTGATTTGTGTCGGGGAGGGGTTGGGTCATATCTGGTGTTTTGTGACAGGGAGGGTCGGGTCATATCTGTGTGATTTGTGACAGGGAGGGGTCGGTTATATCTGTTGTGATTTGTGTCAGGGAGGGGTCGGGTTAGATCTGTGATTTGTGTCGGGGAGGGGTCGGGTTATATCTGATTTGTGTCAGGGAGGGTCGGGTTAGATCTGTGTGTTTTGTGTCAGGGAGGGGTCGGATTCTATGTGTGGTGATATGTGTCAGGGAGGCGGTCGGGTTATATCTGTGATTTGTGTCGGAGGGGTCGGGTTAATATCTGTGTGATTTGTGTCAGGGAGGGGTCGGGTTATATCTGATTTGTGTCGGGGAGGGGTCGGGTTATATCTGTGTGATTTGTGTCAGGGAGGGGGTCGGGGGGGGGGAGGGTTATATCTGTGATTTGTGTCGGGGAGGGGTCGGGTTATATCTGTGATTTGTGTCAGGGAGGGGTCGGGTTATATCTGTGATTTGTGTCGGGGAGGGGTCGGGTTATATCTGATTTGTGTCAGGGAGGGGTCGGGTTGTATTGTGTGATTTGTGTCAGGGAGGGGTCGGGTTATATCTGTGTGATTTGTGTCAGGGAGGGGTCGAGTTATATCTGTGTTTTGGTGTCAGGGAGGGGTCGGGTTGTATCGGTGTGATTTGTTTGTCAGGGAGGGGTCGGGTTGTATCGGTGTGATTTGTGTCAGGGAGGGGTCGGGTTATATCTGTGTGATTTGTGTCAGGGAGTGGTCGGGTTATATCTGTGTGATATGTGTCGGGGAGGGGGTCGGGTTATATCTGTGGTGATTTGTGTCGGGGAGGGGTCGGGTTATATCTGTGATATTTGGGTCAGGGAGGGGTCGGGTTATATCTGATTTGTGTCAGGGAGGGGTCGGGTTATATCTGATTGTGTGTCGGGGGGGTTGGGTTATATCGTGTGATTTGTGTCAGGGAGGGGTCGGGTTATATCTGTGTGATTTGTGTCGAGGAGGGGTCGGGTTATATCTGTGATTTGTGTCAGGGAGGGGTCGGGTTATATCTGTGTGATTTGTGTCAGGGAGGGTCGTGTTATATCTGTGTGATTTGTGTTGGGGAGGGGTCGGGTTATATCTGTGATTTTTGTCAGGGAGGGGTCGGTTATATCTGTGTGATTTGTGTTGGGGAGGGGTCGGGTTATATCTGTGATTTGTGACGGGGAGGGGTCAGGTTATATCTGTGATTTGTGTCATGGAGGGGTCGGGTTAGATCTGTGTGATTTGTGTCAGGGAGGGGTCGGGTTATATCTGTGTGAAAAGTGTCGGGGAGGGGTCGGGTCATATCTGTGTGAATTGTGACGGGGAGGGGTCGGGTTATATCTGTGTGATATCTGTGTGATTTGTGTCGGGGAGGGTTCAGGTTATATCTGTGTGATTTGTGTCAGGGAGGGGTCGGGTTATATCTGTGTGATTTGTGTGATTTGTGTCGGGGAGGGGTCAGGTTATATCTGTGTGATTTGTGTCAGGGAGGGGTCGGGTTATATCTGTGTGATTTGTGTCAGGGAGGGGTTAGGTTATATCTAATTTGTGTCAGGGAGGGGTCAGGTTATATATGTGTGATTTGTGTCAGGGAGGGGTCGGGTTATATCTGTGTGATTTGTGTCAGGGAGGGGCTAGGTTATATCTGATTTGTGTCAGGGAGGGGTCAGGTTATATCTGTGTGATTTGTGTCAGGGAGGGGTCGGGTTGTATCTGTGTGATTTGTGTC
Organism: Leptobrachium leishanense; assembly: GCA_009667805.1. NCBI lineage: Eukaryota > Metazoa > Chordata > Amphibia > Anura > Megophryidae > Leptobrachium > Leptobrachium leishanense. The sequence continues at coordinate 9,914,990 of CM019072.1, read as the reverse complement.
GGGGAGGGGTCGGGTTATATCTGAATTGTGTCGGGTAGGGGTCGGGTTATATCTGTGATTTGTGTCAGGGAGGGGTCGGGTTATATCTTTGCGATTTGTGTCAGGGAGGGGCCGGGTTATATCTGTGATTGTGTTGGGGAGGGGCTGGGTTATATCTGTGTGATTTGTGTCAGGGGGGGTCGGGTTATATCTGTGTGATTTGTGTCAGGGAGGGGTCGGGTTATATCTTTGCGATTTGTGTCAGGGAGGGGCGGTTATATATGTGTGTTTGTGTCGGGGAGGGGTCGGGTTATATCTGTGTGATTTGTGTCAGGGAGGGGTCGGGTTATATCTTTGCGATTTGTGTCAGGAGGGCCGGGTTATATCTGTGTGACTTGTGTCGGGTTATATCTGTGTGATTTGTGTCGGGGAGGGGTCGGGTTATATCTGATTTGTGTCAGGGAGGGGTCAGGTTATATCTTTGCGATTGTGTGTCAGGGAGGGGCCGGGTTATATATGTGTGATTTGTGTCGGGGAGGGGTCGGTTATATCTATGTGATTTGTGTCAGGGAGGGGTCGGGTTATATCTGTGTGATTTGTGTCAGGGAGGGGTCGGGTTATATCTGATTTGTGTCAGGGAGGGGTCAGGTTATATCTTTGCGATTTGTGTCAGGGAGGGGCCGGGTTATATATGTGTGATTTGTGTCGGGGAGGGGTCGGGTTATATCTGTGTGATTTGTGTCAGGGAGGTGTCGGGTTATATCTGTGTGATTTGTGTCGGGGAGGGGTCGGGTTATATCTGTGTGATTTGTGTCGGGTTATATCTGTGTGATTTGTGTGGGGGAGGGTCGGGTTATATCTGTATGATTTGTGTCGGGGACGGGTCGGGTTATATCTGTGTGATTTGTGTCAGGGAGGGGTCAGGTTATATCTGTGTGATTTGTGTCAGGGAGGGGTCGGGTTATATCTGTGATTTGTGTCAGGGAGGGGTCAGGTTATATCTGTGTGATTTGTGTCAGGGGGGGTCGGATTATATCTGTGATTTGTGTCAGGGAGGGGTCGGGTTATATCTGTGTGATTTGTGTCAGGGAGGGGTCGGGTTATATCTGTGTGATTTGTGTCGGGGAGGGGTCGGGTTATATCTGTGTGATTTGTGTCAGGGAGGGGTCGGGTTATATCTGTGTGATTTGTGTCAGGGAGGGGTCGGTTATATCTGTGATTTGTGTCAGGGAGGGGTCGGTTATATCTGTGTGATTTGTGTCAGGGAGGGTCGTGTTATATCTGTGTGATTTGTGTCAGGGAGGGGGAGGGTTATATCTGTGTGATTTGTGTCAGGGAGGGGTCGGGTTATATCTGTGTGATTTGTGTCAGGGAGGGGTCGGGTTATATCTGTGTGATTTGTGTCAGGGAGGGGTCGGGTTATATCTGTGTGATTTGTGTCAGGGAGGGGTCGGTTATATCTGTGTGATTTGTGTCAGGGAGGGGTCGGTTATATCTGTGTGATTTGTGTCAGGGAGGGGTCGGGTTATATCTGTGTGATTTGTGTCAGGGAGGGGTCGGGTTATATCAGTGTGATTTGTGTCAGGGGGGTCGGGTTATATCTGTGTGATTTGTGTCAGGGAGGGGGGGTCGGGTTATATCAGTGTGATTTGTGTCAGGGAGGGGTCGGGTTATAATGTGTGTGATTTGTGTCAGAGAGGGGTCGAGTTATATCAGTGTGATTTGTGTCAGGGAGGGGTCGGGTTATATCAGTGTGATTTGTGTCAGGAGGGGTCGGTTATATCTGTGTGATTTGTGTCAGGGAGGGGTCGGTTATATCAGTGTGATTTGTGTCAGGGAGGGGTCGGGTTATATCTGTGTGATTTGTGTCAGGGAGGGGTCGGGTTATATCAGTGTGATGTGTGATTTGTCAGGGAGGGGTCGGGTATATCTGTGTGATTTGTGTCAGGGAGGGGTCGGGTTATATCTGTGTGATTTGTGTCGGGGAGGGGTCGGGTTATATCTGTATGATTTGTGTCAGGGAGGTTGGGTTTATGTGTGTGATTTGTGTCAGGGAGGGGTCGGTTATATCTGTTGTTGTAGAGGGGTCAGGTATATCTTTGCGATTTGTCAGGGAGGGCCGGGTTATATCTGTGTGATTTGTGTCAGGGAGGTGTCGGGTTATATCTGTGTGATTTGTGTGGGGGAGGGGTCGGGTTATATCTGTATGATTTGTGTCGGGACGGGTCGGGTTATATCTGTGTGATTTGTGTCAGGGAGTGGTCGGGTTATATCTCTGTGATTTGTGTCAGGGAGGGGTCGGGTTATATCAGTGTGATTTGTGTCAGGGAGGGGTCGGGTATATCAGTGTGATTGTGTCAGGGAGGGGTTGGTTATATCTGTGTGATTTGTGTCAGGGAGGGGTCGGGTTATATCTGTGATTTGTGTCAGGGAGGGGTCGGGTTATATCAGTGTGATTTGTGTCAGGGAGGGGTCGGGTTATCATCTGTGATTTGTGTCAGGGAGGGGTCGGGTTATATCTGTGTGATTTGTGTCAGGGAGGGGTCGGGTTATATCAGTGTGATTTGTGTCAGGGAGGGGTTGGGTTATATCTGTGATTTGTGTCGGGGAGGGGTCGGGTTATATCTGTGTGAACTCCTGAAGCTGAATGATAGTGACCTGGTCATACTTGTTCTGGCATTTACAGTGAATTCCTTTTCTTTTTGGACATTCCGTCACAGGAGAATATAATTCACATTCTTGCACTTTCCCCTTTCTTTCTCCACTGCAGGACGTCCCACTCCAGAGCGAAGGCGGAGGCGGCCACAGCAGCCGCTGTTAAGGCGCAGGAGGAGGCCCAGATCGCCAGAATCGCTGCCAAAGAGTTTTCGCCATCCTTCCAGCATCGGGAAAATGGTTAGTGTCCTACACAAATACAAAGGAGACAATTTTCCTGCCCCAGTGCCCTACTCTGCATGGCATGGGTATATCCTCAGAATTGGTCTGATACACTTTATAACAATGTAACAAAGGCACGTATCAGTTGTGTGATGAGAATTGGTGTTAGTGGGCACGTAGGACAGGCTTATGGTTTGAGAGATGGCACGGCCATCGTAAAGATCATTGTGACCCTGGCACAGTGCCCAGTGTCGCCATCTCTCTGCTCTGTGGGCTGTAGAATTACACGATTGGTCCACTTCGGTGATACTGATGCGCTGACACATTAGTCATGGACTCGTCAGCCAATCAGAGGACTGCAAAGAGCAGGAGAACAGCCTACAGGGGACTATGATGTTCAGGCCTCTATGCCAGCGGAAGGAGTGATGGGGTGGGGACAGTTTAAAAGAGAAATAAAATCTGGCCTGCTTGGCGAGACGTATAGAGTGTGAAAGCATCTGGCATAGTCTCTCGCACCCCCTGCATGGTTTGCATCACATTTGGCAGAGCGGCAGGCAGATATCGTAACATTCAGAAAAACCCAACAGAATCCAGAGAAAGTGTCAGCTCAGCAAATCCGCATCAAACCTCTGCTCTACACAAACAGCGATAGCGGACAATGTGAAGGTACAGCCTGTCCAAAATCTTTATAAAGAGAAGACAGACAGTAATAAACGCCATAAATAAAATAAAAACATGGCGATGCAACGATTTATCACACACACAATAGACAGAGTCCACCTTGCGCATTCCGCGTGTGTGTAGCTCATATGGGAAAAGCTAGATGACTGTGTGTATAAGGTGAGTGGAGCTGTACACATATATATATATTCCTCATCGTATGTGTGTGCACAACACTCCCACCACTAACACAAAGACACTCATCTTGCCGTATATATGTGCAGCACCCCTGACCCCCATCATATGTCTGGATACATTCCTATGTGGAGCCCCGCCTCGTGTTATCATATGTGTGGATATATTCATACATACAGCGCCTCGTCTTATTGTTCGTGTGGATATATACTTACACGCAGCGCCTCCTCGTCTTATTGTACTTGTGGATATATTCATACACGCAGCGCCTCCTCGTCTTATTGTACGTGTGGATATATACAGTTGTGTTCAAAATTATTCAACCCCCACTGAAATTGAGTGTTTTGGCCAGTTTGACATTGATTTTGATCATTCAGTCATCTTGCTTACAATTAAATCAAAGAGGCACGTGTAGGTCAGACAAATATAACATAACATTTATAATGAAATATCCACAAATGTCTTTTCTGTGCTCACATCATTATCAGTTTTATTCAACCCCCAAGTGACATTCAATCTTAGTACTTAGTACAACATCCTTTTACAGTTATAACAGCCAGGCCCGTCTTTAATATTGATTGGACCCTGGGCAAACATTTTCTTGGGCCCCCCCCCTACCCGATAGCCCGCACACTGCATGATTTTTCTCTCCACCCCAACATCCAAAAAACCCCAAAACAAATACACAAATACATCATGGGCTTATATATTAGAAGATATATATATTTACACACATTCTATATACATAAACACATAATGTTTTGTCTGGACAAAAAGGAAATTTAGCATAACGCATAGCTTTCTTTTTACAGGAAGAGCAATAAAGCTGTGGAATTCTCTGCCTGTTGAGGTGGTTGGATCAAAGTCTCTACAGACTTTCAAACAATGACAGTAATGTGCAGTGTGTGAGCATAACATCGCAGAGCTCCACAGCAATAAAACTGAAATTATATATTCTAATAATTATATCATTACTAACTTTGAGAATTAATAGATCTCATTAAACAGAAGTATCTGTAAACCAGTTTAATCTTCATTAAATTGTAGAATACAAAGGACATCACACTGGTCCTTATGCCTGGTGTCCTTTTCATTCTACATTTAATAATGATTATGCAATTTTATATACTTTTGTCATAATATAGGTATGAATGGCATATTTTTAGAGATCAAATAGTTCTCAAATGAGTCTGTATTCCTTGGATTACTCATAATATCGTGGTGCCATTAACTATAGATTAGCATTTCACATTTCTAGACTTTTTTCAGGTTCATTGCTTTTTAGTCTTCATTATATTATAAAATTTTAAGTATGAAAATATATTTTATTTTAACTATATTAAAATGATTATTAAACGTTTTTAAAATAATGATATATTTATATTTAAATAATTATATAAATGTTGAAAAAAATAATGCATGTGAATCCATGTTTGCCCATTCCATGCAAACTGTGAGCGCTTAGGTAAGAACCTGCATTTATTATACCACAGTAGTAAGCTATAAAATAAAAGTGCATTATCTGGGATAGTGAGTGGAGAGGGTTAACTTCCCTTAACCAAAGAAGTTTAAGCTCACTCCCCACATGCTGCTCCCGGAATACAGCCTGAGGCGCGTTCAGTTGCTCAGCCGCTGCAAGTTAGCAATTCGCCACTGAATGGTGTTCTGCAGCTCAGCGCTCGGCACTGCTAACTTAGCACTTGCATCCAAGTCGAGAGGTGCTGCGGGGTTAGCTGAGTGTGACGTACGAAAGATGACCTCCTCTACGGAGCAAATAATCCAATAAGGAAATGTTCAGTTTGTAGGTTTGGTGGAGCAAAACAGTAACACTAAAGATGTAATAAAATGGACAAAAGTGGCTATTGCAGACACAGCACCTTTCATTAAGCAATCCTCTGCCCTTTCGCTTCCATATTCACAGCCAACGCGTTCAATGAGACTGCTGCAGCAAACTGATCTGCTGCAATGGAACAATTCAGCAGCTGCTGAGGAACTGAACGCGCCTCAGATCACTGACAGATAACTTCTGCTTCTCCCAAACCTCTGCAGCCCCCAGAGTCAGATTGCAAGCTCAGAGGTTTAATTTCTCCCTGTATTAGTCTGTGCACACAAACCTTGCTACACACAGATTGTGACAGTCAGCCTCTGCACAGCTCTTGCTGCATTAAGGAGAGGAGCCTCTGAGCTGAGAGCTGGAGGGAGATTGTGATGTGCAGCCAGTTTTTTAGCAGGACCTGTCCTGTGTTTCTCCTAGGGCCCCCCAAATACCAGCCCCCCCCTCAAATACCTTCTTGTACTCCAGCAGCACGTGGAGGCTCATGGCTCTGTCTGTGGAAGAAGGGGGTGGAGTCAGCACAAGGAGCTGCAGCCTCCATGTGAGGTATTTTGATTAGGGTGTGTCCAGGCCTAGGCAGTCAGGAAACCTCAACTGGCTTCCTCCCGTTTGGCCCCGCCCCCTGTGGCATGCCCTCTCTGACATCATCAGAGGGGGCCCACCGGGCCTAGGAAGGCTGCAGGGCTTCCACAGAAGCCTGGGGCCTCCAAAACACACAGAGCCACCACTGTAAAACGGCCCCAGCAGCCCACAAACAAAGCAGCATGCTTTGGGCCCCTCAACTATGACTGGGCCTGGGGCACCTGCCCCTTTTGCCCCTCCTTAAAGACGGCCCTGATAACAGCTTTTAAACGTGAAGCATAGCTTGACACAAGTGTCTTGCAGTGATCTACGGGTATCTTCGCCCATTCGTCATGGGCAAAAGCCTCCAGTTCAGTCACATTCTTAGGCTTGGCGCACTGCAACTGCTTTCTTTAAGTCCCACCAGAGGTTCTCAATCGGATTAAGTCAGGTGACTGCGATGGCCACTCAAAATGTTCCAGCCTTTAATCTGCAACCATGCTCTAGTGGACTTGGAGGTGTTGCTTGGGATCATTGTCCTGTTGAAAGGTCCAACGTCTCCCAAGCCTCAGGTTTGTGATGGACTGCATCACATTGTCATCCAATATCTCCTGGTACTGAAGAGAATTCATAGTACCTTGCACACGCTGAAGCTTCCCTGTACCTGCAGAAGCAAAACAGCCCCAAAGCATGATTGACCCCCCACCATGCTTCATAGTAGGCAAGGTGTTCTTTTCTTCATAGGCCTTGTTCTTCCTCCTCCAAACATAGCGTTGATCCATGGGCCCAAACAGTTCTAATTTTGTTTCATCAGTCCACAGAACACTATCCCAAAACTTCTGTGGTTTGTCCACATGACTTTTGGCATACTGCAGTCGACTCTTCTTATTCTTTGGAGACAGCAAGGGGGTGCGCCTGGGAGTTCTGGCATGGAGGCCTTCATTACGCAGTGTGCGCCGTATTGTCTGAGCTGAAACTTCAGTACCCACATCTGACAAATCTTTTCTCAGTTCCTCAGCAGTCACACGGGGACTTTTCTCCACTCTACGCTTCAGGTAGCGCACAGCAGTCGAAGTCAGCATCTTCTTTCTGCCACGACCAGGTAGCGTTTCAACAGTGCCCTTTGCCTTGAATTTGCGAATGATGCTTCCTATGGTCTCTCTGGTATGTTTAACATCTTTGCAATCTTCTTATAGCCATTGCCCTTCCTGTGAAGAGTAATCACCTCTTCTCTTGTCTTCCTGGACCATTCTCTTGACTTTGCCATGTTTGTAACCACACCAGTAAATGTCTAGAAGGAGCTGAGTATCACAGTCATTTTAAAGCTGCCTAATTGGTGCTTATTATGCTTTATTGCTGCTCCGTGACATCCACAGGTGTTTTCAATACCTGATTGAAAACACTTGAATGAACCTCTGTTCTTCAGAGTGGTAGTCTTTAAGGGGTTGAATAATTGTGTCAATGAAGAATTCACAAAAGAAACATTTACTACTGTATTACAAAACCAATTGATGTCATTTTAGTTGCATATGGTTCTTTAAAAAGTCCTTATAGGATTTCATTCTGAATACAATTACAAATGTACACTAAATTCCCTAAAACCCTTTACAGCATTGGGGGTTGAATAATTTTGAACACAACTGTACATACACGCATTCTCCTCGTCTTATTGCACGTGTGGATATATTCATACACGCAGCGCCTCCTCGTCTTATCGTACGGGTGGATATATACATACAAGCAGCGCCTCCTCATGTTATTGCATTTGTTGATATATACATACACGCAGAACCTCCTCGTCTTATTGCACGTGTGGATATATACATACACACAGTGCCACGTCGTTTTATTGCACGTGTGGATATATTCCTACACCCAGCGCCTCCTCGTCTTATTGTACGTGTGGATATATACATACACGCAGCGCCCCCTCGTCTTATTGTACGTGTGGATATATACATACACGCAGCGCCCCCTCGTCTTATTGTACGTGTGGATATATTCATACACGCACGCCTCCTCGTCTTATTGTACGTGTAGATATATTCATACACGCACGCCTCCTCGTCTTATTGTACGTGTAGATATATTCATACACGCACGCCTCCTCGTCTTATTGTACGTGTAGATATATTCATACACGCACGCCTCCACGTCTTATCGTACGTGTGGATATATTCATACACGCAGCGCCCCCTCGTCTTATTGTACGTGTGGATATATTCATACACGCAGCGCCCCCTCGTCTTATTGTACGTGTGGATATATACATACACGCAGCGCCTCCTCGTCTTATTGTACATGTGGATATATACATACACGCACGCCTCCACGTCTTCTTGCACGTGTGGATATATTCATACACGCAAGGCCGCGTCGTTTTATTGCACGTGTGGATATATTCATACTCGCAGCACCTCCTCGTCTTATTGTACGTGTGGATATATTCATACACGCAGCGCCTCTTCGTTTTATTGCACGTGTGCATATATTCATACTTGCAGCGCCTCCTCGTCTTATTGGCCATGTGGATATATTCATACACGCAGCGCCTCCTCGTCTTATTGTACGTGTGTATATATACATACACGCGGCGCCCCCTCGTCTTATTGTAGATGTGGATATATACATACACGCAGCGCCTCCTCGTCTTATTGGCCATGTGGATATATTCATACACGCAGCGCCTCCTCGTCTTATTGCACGTGTGGATATATTCATAGACACAGCGTCTCCTCGTTTTATTGCACATGTGGATATATTCATACACGCAGCGCCTCCTCGTCTTATTGTACGTGTGGATATATTCATACACGCAGCGCCTCCTCGTCTTATTGCACGTGTGGATATATACATACACGCAGCGCCTCCTCGTCTTATTGTACGTGTGGATATATTCATACACACAGCGTCTCCTCGTTTTATTGCACGTGTGGCTATATTCATACACGCAGCGCCTCCTCGTCTTATTGTACGTGTGGATCTATTCATACACGCAGCGCCTCCTCGTCTTATTGGCCATGTGAATATATTCATACACGCAGCGCCTCCTCGTCTTATTGTACGTGTGGATATATTCATAGACGCAGCGTCTCCTCGTTTTATTGCACGTGTGGATATATTCATACACGCAGCGCCTCCTCGTCTTATTGTACGTGTGGATATATTCATACACACAGCGCCTCCTCGTCTTATTGGACATGTGGATATATTCATACACGCAGCGCCTCATCGTCTTATTGTACGTGTGGATATATACATACACGCAGCGCCTCCTTGTCTTATTGTACATGTGGATATATTCATACACGCAGCGCCTCCTCGTTTTATTGTAGATGTGGATATATTCATACACGCAGCGCCTCCTCGTCTTCTTGCACGCGTGGATATATTCATACACGCAGGGCCGCGTCGTTTTATTGCAGGTGTGGATATATTCATACACGCAGCGCCTCCTCGTCTTATTGCACGTGTGGATATATTCATACACGCAGCGCCTCCTCGTCTTATTGCACGTGTGGATATATTCATACACGCAGGGCCGCGTCGTTTTATTGCAGTGTGGATATATTCATACACGCAGCGCCTCCTCGTCTTATTGTAGATGTGGATATATACATACACGCAGCGCCTCCTCATCTTATTGTAGATGTGGATATATACATACACGCAGCGCCTCCTCGTCTTCTTGCACGTGTGGATATATTCATACACGCAGCGCCTCCTCGTCTTATTGTACGTGTGGATATATTCATACACGCAGCGCCTCCTCGTCTTATTGCACGTGTGGATATATACATACACGCAGCGCCTCCTCGTCTTATTGCACGTGTGGATATATACATACACGCAGCGCCTCCTCGTCTTATTGTACATGTGGATATATTCATACACGCAGCGCCTCCTCGTTTTATTGTAGATGTGGATATATTCATACACGCAGCGCCTCCTCGTCTTCTTGCACGCGTGGATATATTCATACACGCAGGGCCGCGTCGTTTTATTGCACGTGTGGATATATTCATACACGCAGCGCCTCCTCGTCTTATTGCACGTGTGTATATATTCATACACGCAGCGCCTCCTCGTCTTCTTGCACGCGTGGATATATTCATACACACAGGGCCGCGTCGTTTTATTGCAGTGTGGATATATACATACACGCAGCGCCTCCTCGTCTTATTGTACATGTGGATATATACATACACGCAGCGCCTCCTCGTCTTATTGCACGTGTGGATATATTCATAGACACAGCGTCTCCTCGTTTTATTGCACGTGTGGATATATTCATACACACAGCGTCTCCTCGTTTTATTGCACGTGTGGATATATTCATACACGCAGCGCCTCCTCGTCTTATTGTACGTGTGGATATATTCATACACGCAGCGTCTCCTCGTCTTATTGCTCGTGTGGATATATTCATACACGCAGCGCCTCCTCGTCTTATTGCACGTGTGGATATATTCATACACACAGGGCCGCGTCGTTTTATTGCAGTGTGGATATATTCATACACGCAGCGCCTCCTCGTCTTATTGTAGATGTGGATATATACATACACGCAGCGCCTCCTCGTCTTATTGCACGTGTGGATATATACATACACGCAGCGCCTCCTCGTCTTATTGTACATGTGGATATATTCATAGACACAGCGTCTCCTCGTTTTATTGTACGTGTGGATATATTCATACACGCAGCGCCTCCTCGTCTTATTGTACGTGTGGATATATACATTCACGCGGCGCCCCCTCGTCTTATTGTAGATGTGGATATATACATATACGCAGCGCCTCGTCTTATTGTACGTGTGGATATATACATACACGCGGCGCCCCCTCGTCTTATTGCACGTGTGGATATATTCATAGACGCAGCGCCCCCTCGTCTTATTGGCCATGTGGATATATTCATACACGCGGCGCCTCCTCGTCTTATTGTACGTGTGGATATATACAGTTGTGTTCAAAATTATTCAACCCCCACTGAAATTGAGTGTTTTGGCCAGTTTGACATTGATTTTGATCATTCAGTCATCTTGCTTACAATTAAATCAAAGAGGCACGTGTAGGTCAGACAAATATAACATAACATTTATAATGAAATAACCACAAATGTCTTTTCTGTGCTCACATCATTATCAGTTTTATTCAACCCCCAAGTGACATTCAATCTTAGTACTTATAACTGTAAAAGGATGTTGTACTAACAGCTTTTAAACGTGAAGCATAGCTTGACACAAGTGTCTTGCAGCGATCTACGGGTATCTTCGCCCATTCGTCATGGGCAAAAGCCTCCAGTTCAGTCACATTCTTAGGCTTGCGCACTGCAACTGCTTTAAGTCCCACCAGAGGTTCTCAATCGGATTTAAGTCAGGTGACTGCGATGGCCACTCCAAAATGTTCCAGCCTTTAATCTGCAACCATGCTCTAGTGGACTTGGAGGTATGCTTGGGATCATTGTCCTGTTGAAAGGTCCAACGTCTCCCAAGCCTCAGGTTTGTGACGGACTGCATCACATTGTCATCCAATATCTCCTGGTACTGAAGAGAATTCATGGTACCTTGCACACGCTGAAGCTTCCCTGTACCTGCAGAAGCAAAACAGCCCCAAAGCATGATTGACCCCCCGCCATGCTTCACAGTAGGCAAGGTGTTCTTTTCTTCATAGGCCTTGTTCTTCCTCCTCCAAACATAGCGTTGATCCATGGGCCCAAACAGTTCTAATTTTGTTTCATCAGTCCACAGAACACTATCCCAAAACTTCTGTGGTTTGTCCACATGACTTTTGGCATACTGCAGTCGACTCTTCTTATTCTTTGGAGACAGCAAGGGGGTGCGCCTGGGAGTTCTGGCATGGAGGCCTTCATTACGCAGTGTGCGCCGTATTGTCTGAGCTGAAACTTCAGTACCCACATCTGACAAATCTTTTCTCAGTTCCTCAGCAGTCACACGGGGACTTTTCTCCACTCTACGCTTCAGGTAGCGCACAGCAGTCTAAGTCAGCATCTTCTTTCTGCCATGACCAGGTAGCGTTTCAACAGCGCCCTTTGCCTTGAATTTGCGAATGATGCTTCCTATGGTCTCTCTGGTATGTTTAACATCTTTGCAATCTTCTTATAGCCATTGCCCTTCCTGTGAAGAGTAATCACCTCTTCTCTTGTCTTCCTGGACCATTCTCTTGACTTCACCATGTTTGTAACTACACCAGTAAATGTCTAGAAGGAGCTGAGTATCAGTCATTTTAAAGCTGCCTAATTGGTGCTTATTATGCTTTATTGCTGCTCCGTGACATCCACAGGTGTTTTCAATACCTGATTGAAAACACTTGAATGAACCTCTGTTCTTCAGAGTGGTAGTCTTTAAGGGGTTGAATAATTGTGTCAATGAATAATTCACAAAAGAAACATTTACTACTGTATTACAAAACCAATTGATGTCATTTTAGTTGCATATGGTTCTTTAAAAAGTCCTTGTAGGATTTCATTCTGAATACAATTACAAATGTACACTAAATTCCCTAAAACCCTTTACAGCATTGGGGGTTGAATAATTTTGAACACAACTGTACATACACGCAGCGCCTCCTCGTCTTATTGTACCTGTGGAGCAAACATGCCAGGCTAGTCTCGTTTCTACATGATGCTGGGCTGCGGGCACAGTAAACGTAGTAAAAGTGAGTTTGGTTCCTCTGTTGTCCCTTGTTTCACCATCAGGGTTATCCAAAAAGATTCGAAAAGTCACCGCACGTTCGGTGACTTTTCGTTCTCTTCAATTCGGTTCCTTTTGCCGATTGCATTTCGGTGACCCTGCGGTGTATTCAGCAAGCAGCACAGGGCCCCCGAATTGCAGGGAAAAGCTGCCGAAGACTTGACGAAAACCAACCGCACGCTGAAAACAAGCAAAAACATCTGGATTAACCTTCGAAAAAGCCGAACATGAGCCGAACAGGAGCCGAATCACACAGAGCGAAGCAGCTGTGACGTAGAGGAGGCAGTGAATAAATTAGCAAAACCATTTGTATGAATCTGTGAAAAAGAAACGCTGTTTGCAAAGAAACTACTGAGCGAAAATGTCTGAAATTTTCACAGGAGGTCCAGGGAATGATAATAAAGAGGGCTGTTACAAAAAAAATAAGTTAACTGAAAAAAAAAATGAAAAAAAAAATCGGACTTTTAAAAAAAAAAAAAAATCTGAAAAATGCTTAAAGTATCCTAAAAAATCTATACATAAAGAGACTTTTTGCTGCAGAATTTTATAATGAACGGTTTATTAGATATTGAATTAAAACGGGAATATATTTAACATTGAAGCCTATGGGATTCTCCTGAATAAACTTGCCGAATTAAACCACCGAATGGCAGAGCATTAGGGGAACCTTTCACTGCTGGTTTGTGTTCTCTGAATAGCCGAAGCAGTGCTTTTTCATGGGGATTTCACTGCCCTCGAACAGGCACCGAACAGGCACCGTATGTGCAGGCAATTCGCCAGGATTTGGCGAATTGCCTGCTCTCTGGATAGCCGAATGGTCAGGAAAGGTAACCGAACGCTGATTTTCAGCATTCGGTTACCTTTCTCAAGCAATTCGGATCTCTTTGGATAACCCTGTAAATGATATAAAAGTCTCCCCCAGCGATGCGCAGCTCCAGCTGTGTCTCCCTCCATCGCCCAAGATGTTTCTCTGCCAGACTCCGCATCCATCTGATCTCATCTTCATGATGAGTCATGAAACGCTTGGGACCCCAGGAGAATCATCCCAGACAATGGCGAGGGGTGAGAGAAGAACCTCTCAAATAACTGGCTGGGAAAAGACTGCTGTACCGGGTCCAGACTGAAGGGACGGTGATAAGGCTCGGACATTACTGTGCCGATCCGGCAGCTCATTCCTTGGCCTGTAGAGAATCAGGGATCCAACAGAAGGACATTAGAAAGGATGTAACCAGGCCGGTTTATTCCTGCCACGTCCGATTCATTTAATCCAGGGCTGTCTAGTCCCGGCCCCCAGATGCTCCCCCCCCCATACATTTCCCAGAATTGTATCAATGCAACAGATGGCCAGGGAATCATGGGAGTTGTAGTTCAGAAACATCTGGGGGCCCGGAGTTCGGCAGCCCTGATTTAAAATATTTCCTTGTGTTGTTCACTGTTTTATATTTCATTTTTCATTTTTCCAACTAAAATGTGAAAAGGGGGGGGCAGCGCTCTGCGTCCGGTGACGCGTGACCCGTGTAGGACCTGAACCAGCACTCAGAATCACGAACCTTTTTGTTATTTGCTGACGGTACAGTATCGCTGTGACACGTTGTAACGAAGTTCAGCTAGCAGGAGTCAACCTCAGCTCTCCAGTACTACATTTCCCATTATGCTCAGTCAATCTAATGAGTGACAGAGCATCATGAGAGGTGTAGTTCCAAAACATCTGGAGGGACGAGGTTGCTGTCCCCCTGAATCTAGAACAGAACTGTCAAACTCCGGCCCCTCACATGTTTCTGAACTACCACTCCCATGATTTCCCTGGCCATCGATTTCATTGGAAGGATTCTGGGAATCGTAGGCATCATCAACTTCTGGGAGGCCGTGAGACAGCCCTGAGCGAGATGTCGGAAGATGCACGACGAGTGCAAGCGTCTTTTGCTCATGACATTATAGGCCGGTCACTGGTTAAAAAAAATCTAATTCCTCAGCCCAGAAGAAAGGAGATGGGTGCAGCATGCGCTCTATACGGGTCTTTATTGGGCGCTCGTGTAAAGCAGCAACGTTTCAGCCAAAAAAAGGCTTTCGTCAGGATCGATGAAGGTCTTTATTGGCAGAAACGTTGCTTTACACACGCGTTCGATAAAGAGACGCTTGCAGAGCTCACATTGCGTAGACGTCCTTCATTCTGGGTTGTAGAATCCATTGATTGGTGGCAGAGTCTTTCGTGTCACCGCTGACGTGCCGTCATGCTGTTAAAGGGACAGAGTCTGTTTAAAGCTTCTCATTGGACCGCGGCCGTCCAGGCTCCCTGTGCCAGGTAAGGCATCTGCCCCTCATTGAAAGTGCTGCTTTTATCTTTTAGTCTTGGAGACAATGTATCGGTAAAAATCAGCACAATCAGCGTAGCCGCATTCGTCAGAGCCAGTGACGACCAACCTTGGTACCCGAGACTTGGCCATTATTAAGACATGTTGATCTATATGTTGTCCTGTACGTTGGGCCGGTGACGGTGTTGCCCTCGGTGGGATCCTGTATAACGTGCATCTTTCTGTCTATATCCTGCAGGGCTTAAATGCCAGAGGCCAAAACACCAGAACTCAAGTGACGATATAGAGGTCATATCCACGGAGACGCCACCACAACAGGACAGTCCTGAACTGTACAGGAAGGGGACCACGCCATCGGATGTGACCCCTGATGACAGCCCTATGAGAAGCCCTCTGTGCAGCCCACCCTCCACACCACCACCTCCTCCACCTGTGCAAAAGTCCAGGAACAAAAGTGCACATTTCTCCCGGCAGTTGTCTGTGGATGAGGACCGGGGAGGGGACATCCAGATGCTCTTGGAAGGTCGGGGTGGGGAATACGTGGGACCCAACAGCTGGAGTGAGATCGGAGGTGGTAGAGTCGGGCTGACGCAGGGCAACCCTTTGGGACCTTGTTCTATCCCAGAAGATCTCATGATGAAAAGCACTGGCCACAAGCATGTGGTTTCCAACCACAAGCCAAGAGAAAGGTGGGCAGACTCCCCGACCACGGTGTCATGGACTTCACACCGCACACACAACCACAGCCCAGGTAGCAACAAACTACTGGAGGTGGACGAGGAGAAGCTGAGCAACTACGAAATGGAGATGAAACCCCTGAAGAGGATGGAGTCTTATATGCAAGAAATTCACACCCAAAAAAGACACTACAGCAAGGGCGGACCTCGCAACCCAAGCGAGGGCCACCAAGCAGAGGAGCGCATGTACGGAGTTCAGAGACTCAGATCGAAACCTCAGAACAAAGAGAACTTCAGGCCGACGGCTTCTGCCGAGCCCACCGTGCAGAAACTGGATACCTTACGGTTTGGGGAGAAAGGGGAATCTCGGCTCCTGAGGCGAGACCTCACGCTCTCCCCACCGCAGAAATCTTTACCTGTTGCACTAGAAACGGAGGAAGAGAATACAGTGGAGCCCAAACCTACGGTGAGTGAGTATTCTCTGGCCAGGAAACCATCATTCACAGGTGATGGCAGGTCTGCAGGGGGCAGCTTGGATCAATCCTGACAGAGCCACGAACCCCAAATTAATGGTGGGGATTTGGTGCCACAGTGGGGGAAGACCAGAGAGCCGCATAGTATGGGGGTCGGGCGAGTAATGATGGGGTCAGGTAGGTGTATCGCTGACGTCGGCAACCTCGGTCCTCCAGATGTTTCATAACTACACGTGCTGAGCGTAGCAGGAAATGTAGTTCCCGAAACAGGAGAATCAAGGTTGCCGCCCCTTGGTGTCTGGTGTGCTCCATCTCACGCGGTTACCAACTGAGGCACAGAGCTTGCAATCAATGCCCTGCAACAGTGATGGCAAACCTCGCCACCCCAGATGTTTCTGAACTACATGTCTCATGTTGCTCAGCCAGTCTTATGTGTGACTAGGCATCATGGAACGTGTAGTTTTAAAACATCTGGGGGGCCGAGGTTCGCTGCCACTGCCCTGCAATCTCAACCGCCGATCTGTGCGATGATAGCGCATGAAGTATAGCGATGCCAGGCAGCGCGTGAAGTATAGCGATGCCAGGCAGCGCGTGAAGTATAGCGATGCCAGGCAGCGCGTGAAGTATAGAGATGCCAGACAGCGCATGAAGTATAGAGATGCCAGGCAGCGCATGAAGTATAGCGATGCCGGGCAGAGCGTGAAGTATAGCGACGCCAGAGAGGCAGCGCGTGAAGTATAGAGATGCCAGGCAGCGCGTGAAGTATAGAGATGCCAGGCAGAGCATGAAGTATAGCGATGCCAGGCAGAGCAAGAAGTATAGAGATGCCAGGCAGAGCATGAAGTATAGCGACGCAAGGGAGGCAGCGCGTGAAGTATAGCGATGCCAGGCAGCGCGTGAAGTATAGCGATGCCAGGCAGAGCAAGAAGTATAGAGATGCCAGGCAGCGCATGAAGTATAGCGATGCCAGGCAGAGCAAGAAGTATAGAGATGCCAGGCAGCGCATGAAGTATAGCGATGCCAGGCAGCGCGTGAAGTATAGCGATGCCAGGCAGAGCAAGAAGTATAGAGATGCCAGGCAGCGCATGAAGTATAGCGATGCCAGGCGGCGCATGAAGTATAGCGATGCCAGGCAGAGCGTGAAGTATAGCGATGCCAGGCAGCCGCTCTTCGACTTAAATCACATTA
This sequence comes from Leptobrachium leishanense, assembly GCA_009667805.1. Lineage (NCBI taxonomy): Eukaryota > Metazoa > Chordata > Amphibia > Anura > Megophryidae > Leptobrachium > Leptobrachium leishanense. Next base: position 9,897,519 of record CM019072.1, on the reverse strand, counting down.
AAAATGTCAGGAGCGAAAGACAAAGCACTTCATTTGGCAGGTTGGCATTCACTGCTGGTTTAACCCTTTGCAGTATCTCCTCGCTGAGGCTAGAGGTGCTGTATGGGGATAGGCAGAATGACTGATGGATCTACCTCCTCAGCCAAGGTGCCCTGCTATCACCACGCAAGCCCGCAGTAAAGATGGCGCTGGGCTTGGTTTATATTGGGTCTGCAGCCAGCTGACAGTCGCATTTGGTTGGCTGCGCGGACCTTGTTGCTAGGCAACATCTTACGCTTTCTCTCCGGCGGCATCTCACGGTCACCTGACGGCAGATGGAGAGGAAGGGCCTGGGGCTGCCAGCAGATCGCAAAGTACGGCGGCTCTAATTAACTCCTACATTGCCAGAGGGGTGACGCCACCGCGCCAAGGAGCAAATTCCTTAATATTAATGAACCTGAAGATGAATAAACGGAACATTTGATGTATTATACAGGGCCCGGGCCGTTACATACGCTCTGCAGGCTGTTAAAAAGCTGCGATAAAATGTGTATTTATATATACACAAACACACTCGGGTCGCCAGGTCGGCCATGTTTTCCTGGACGCATATAATTTATTCATGCTGATGGGCAGTGCATGAAAAATGCCACCCCGCAGCATGTATAATGCATACACTGCAGGTAAGGAATAAAAAAGGAATCCCAGGTGACCTGCCTTTTATTTCCTTCCTGCAGCATATGAATTATACATGTTGCAGGGCAGCAAGTTTCCCTGTGCTCCCCTCTGCATGAAATCATAACCTGTCCAGGAAAACATGGCCGACCTGGCAACCCCCCCATTTCTTAACATATCAACTGGTGGTCAGCAGTTTCCCGGCGTATTAAATCCGCCTCGTTATCTGCTCCTAGGATTAGAGTAATTGGAGTATCGCTCTAATAGTATTACAGAGCTGCGAGATTTCCAGGACCCGCTTTCTTTACGTCATCCAGTCCGCTGGTGCGTAGCTTTGGCTCCCTACGTCTCAGAGCAGCTCCCATGACGCTCCTCCAAAACTAAAGATGGCTGAGCATCATGGGACATGTAGTTCTGAAACACATAGGGTGTTGAGGGTGCCCATCACTGCTCTAGTGTATATCACAACTAGGGTTGCCAGATCGGCCATGTTTTCCTGGACACATATCACTATTTCATGCAGAGGGGGAGCACAGGGAAAAGTGCTGCCCTGCAACATGAATAATTCATATGCTGCAGGAAGTAAATCCAGGCAGGTCACCTGGATTCTTTTGATTTATTACTTGCAGCGTATGGATTATACATGTTGTGTGGTGGCATTTTTCATGCACTGCCCATCAGCATAAATACATTCTATGTGTCCAGGAAAAGATGTACGGTAATATATACTAGAGTTGCCAGATCGGCCATCTTTTCCTGGACACATAAATACATTCTATGCTGATGGGCAGTGCATGAAAAACGCCACCACACAACATGTATAATCCATACGCTGCAAGTAATAAATCAAAAGAATCCAGGTGACCTGCCTGGATTTACTTCCTGCAGCATATGAATTATTCATGTTGCAGGGCAGCACTTTTTCCCTGTGCTCCCCTCTGCATGAAATAGTAATACGTGTCTACAAAAATATGGCCGATCTGGCAACTCTAGTATATATGACATTACTTGCAGCGTATGGATTATACATGTTGTGTGGTGGCATTTTTCATGCACTGCCCATCAGCATAAATACATTATATGTGTCCAGGAAAAGATGTCATATATACAAGAGTTGCCAGATCGGCCATCTTTTCCTAGACACGTAGAACACAGAGAAAAGTGCTGCCCTGCAACATGTATAATTCATATGCTGCAGGAAGGAAATCAAGGCAGGTCACCTGGGATTCCTTTTTGACTTCTTACCTGCAGTGTATGGATTCTACATGCTGCAGGGTGGCATTATTCATGTGCTGCCCATCAGCATGAATAAACTATATGTGTCCAGGTAAACATGGCCGACTTGGCAGCATACGTTGATGTAATAGTCGGCGCTCCTGTAAATCAGGACATCATCTTATATAATGAGCTCTGCGCACGACCGCCCTGATTAACGCCGCCAGACATCGCGGCCTGTAATAAACACACAACCTTTAATCCAGCCTGGGCTCGGGGGACACAAGGTTCGGCACCTGGGACCGAGCAACCCAACCATATAATTACTGCAACCGAGAATACACGTATACACGAAGAAGGCAGCGTGTTTACAACGCGGCACGGTTTTAGGTTTTCATTGGAAGTGACGCCATGTTTGTTTTGAGGCATTAAAAGAATAACACAATAAATATGTAAATTAAAATGCATCTGTAAAGTCCCTGCATTGAGAAGCTTTACAGCAGCTGCAGGAAGCGCAGACCAGGCAGTCTATATAGCCTGAGCACACTCTCTCTGGCCACTGCCTCTTTATAGAGGGTTGACAGGTCAGCCATGTTTTCCTGGACACATATTACCATTTCATGGAAAGGGAGAGAAAAGTGCTGCCCTGCAACTTGTATAATTCATATGCTGCAGGAAGGAAATCAAGGCAGATCACCTGGGATTCCTTACCTGCAATGTGTGGATTCTGCATGCTGCGGGGCAGCATTTTTCATGCACTGCCCATCAGCATGACTAAATTACATGTGTCAAGGAAAACATGGCCGACCCTAGGTTTATGGGAGATGTAGTCCTGCATGGTTTAATTGGAACAAGCTGCAGTGGCTTCTCTTGGCTCGCTGCATCCTTCCATTCATGGTTTTCGTGACCGTAGCAGAGCTTGGCATGAAGACACAGGCTTTGCTGGCATTGAGGGTTACTCTACGCCCAAGTCGCTGCCACCTAAGGCTGCAAGACCGGCCATGTTTTCCAAGATGCACTATCTTCTACGTCCCTTTAGGTGACACTTGAAAGCCGTTTCGTGCATCTGTAGAATTCCTACACTGCAAGAGGGAAATTAACCCCTCAAGGACCAGTGACATAACTGTTACGTCATAAATGCATGGACTTTAAAGACCCTTGGTCCTTAAAGGGTTAGTTAGCCATTAAAATCATTCTTTTTACAGGTTTCTACCTTTTTATTTTTTTCTCTCTTTCGGTAAAGTAAGAGATATCAAAATAGTCGCCTCCGAGTCTTTATTAAAATGAAGATTTTTCCTTTATTTCAGTTGGAAAAATGTTAGTGTTCTTTAAAAATGATGGGATGTGAATTCCTCTGCTTATGAATTCTACGTCCTGCCGGGGAGCACTTTGATGTGTGGTCCATCTATATGTAGGAGCTGTGTACCCCCCCCCCCCAATCCGGCAGCCCTAGCGTCAATCTGGTAACCGGTGCAGACACAGAGCAAGCGAGGCGCGCGCGCTCAATTTAATGACGAATTGTTATTACTAACCTGGCTTCCTATTCACGCCGTATTCCTCTGTTTCTTTTGCAGGGCTCGGCCCCCATCCTGGTAATCATGGTGATTTTGCTAAACATTGGAGTCGCCATTTTGTTTATCCACTTTTTCATTTGATGGAACATCTCTACAGTTTGCAAAAAAAATTAAAAAAAAAAACAAAAAGGAAAAAAAATTGTTAAAAAAGTCGTCAAAATAAAATGGAGAAAAAAAAAAAAAAACAACAATAAAACGAAACTATAAACAAAAAAACAAACAAACATGCAATTCTAGAACATCGGATGTTGCTTCAGAGCCAGGAATGTAATTGTGGCTCTTTCATTGGCTGAATTTTTTGGGGATCGAGCCTCTACGTTTTATCATTGTTTTAATTTCTTCTTTTTTTTTTTTTTTTTATTTTATTTTATTCTTACGAAGGAACAGAATTGAGTTTTAATCACAGTTTGCCTTCCCCCTCCACCCAGTATTTTTTTTTTTTTTAAATCTCTTTATTTTGGGGTGGGGTATATATAATATATATATATTTTTTTTTTCTTGCTTGTTTAGGCATGAGAGAATGCAAAATATATTGACATTTCCCCTCTCCCCTGGTCTGTCCTCCCCTTGAAAAGTTGCATTAAAATGTGCGTGACGGGTTTAAAAAAAAAAGCAGACATTGTGTGAGAGTGAACCCACTTATAAGGCTGAGTTTATGGGAGCTCCCGTGTCACGATCGGGGGGGTCCGGGATAACTGGCTGTGCCCTTTGACCCTGAGAGGTGGGATTTGAACGGTGGATGCCAAAGGTCAACCGAAAATTTGTGCCACGCCTGTATGGTTTTTGAAATTTCCTTTGAAATGGTTTAATTTGCGGAAGACGTGGGAGCCGGACGCAGGAGCTCGTTAAAGGGGAAGTTCTACAAAACGTGTTTGTACAGCATTGCATTTTATATAAAATAAATTTAAAAAATACACAAAATCCAAATAAAATGTGTTACCAACAGTCACCCACTCTTGGACGTCAGTCGGTGCCCGCGGCTGCCGTGTTATTAAATGTATGGTGATGCCAGGGGTCGCATGTGGTCACAATGGAGGATAACAGGGCTGTCAAACTGCGGCCCCTCAGATGTTGATGGCCTACAATTCCCAGAATTCTATGAATGCAATAAATGGTCAGAGGATCATGGGAGCTGTAGTTCAGAAACATCAGGGGGTGGACAAAGTTTGAGATCCACGATTGGGGGTCTTTCACTGAACACCCTTGTTTGCTGTGTCCCGCAGGGAAATCTAAACAGCGGCAGGAGTAGATTCGTTGATGAAGCCTCTCCTGCTGCCGTTTGAATCTCCCCTTCTGGATCACAAATGCTCATCTTGGCTCCAACACCTGTAAACGACAGTGACTAGTGAGAAACCCTGAATGTCTCCTGTCAGGTATCCATGTATTTTCCATATCCAGGCGTAGAGAATATGCATTAACAAAGAAACAAAACAAACACAAGGCGATCCATTTAGACTTGAAAAAAGAAGATTTCACCTGCAGCAGAGGAGAGGAACAATAAAGATGGGGAATTCTCAGTTTAGGCCGGGTGCACACTAGCGTTTTCTTCTGCGCACTAGCGTACGTTATGACGCTCTTTATGACGTGCGTTGTAGCATATAATTACGCGGATAGAGAAGAGCACACGTAGTACACGCGCACCGCATAACGCCGCTGAAGACGTCAGTCATGGAAACACCAAGGCTGTTGCGCTAGGATTGACGCGACGTTGGCCGCGTGCTGAACGTCAAATGCCCAGCTTTTTTTTCTTTTCCATTCAACTCAAATTCAGTTTTTACGACGTGCGTCAAAATTAACGCATCGTCTGGCATCTACCAATCTCTTCGGTCATAAAGTGTGTCCTTTTTAACACACGCTAGATTGCGCGGGAGAGTTTTTTAACGCGCAGCTAGACGGTAAGGCAAACCGCAACGTTAAAAAGCTCCTAGATTTCCCAGGGGCAAGGCGATGCCCCAACGCCGCCGAGTGGCATAGCACGGCAGCAGGCTTTGAGGCCCTCTTTCGGCCCACCTCCGGTCCCGAGCATGTCATTGGCTGCCATGGGATCGCTTGATTTCAGACAGTTCCGCAGCAACAACGACAAGCTCGGTGTCGTGTGCCCAGGTCCATGGAGGACTCCTCTCTGTCAGGGATGACCAGGCCGGTGGCCAGTAGGGGAGAGACCAAACCCCGGTGGCCACCATGTAATATGTGAAGGTACAAGGTGCAATATTTTGTATTTCAGTTATTGTGGTGGTCATAATAATTATTCGGTGTGCTTTCGTTTCGTAACAAATCTCAATTCATCTGAAAATTTGTTAATTTGTATTTCCGAAATAACTAATTGGTTTCATTCGAATTGAAACGAAACTGTAGATCACGAAATCGATTTGTTATACGGTTTCACAAGAGAACCATTGAGTGATTTATTGATTTTCATTAGTGATTGGAATCGATGCCAAATTACAAACGAAATTACGAAAACAAATCTGTTTCGTTTTACCGTTTCACAAAGCACCCCCGTCCCTGTCAACTGGATGTGGTGCTGAATCTGTTGCATTCAGCACCACAGGCCAATAAACAGCTCAATATTTAACCCTAGCTTGCCTTTTAACCCTCATGGTTAACCATAATGTAACAGTAACGGAGCAGGATTTGAGTTATTGTTTTTTTGTTTTTTTTTTTAGTGATCCGAATCGATTTTAAATTGATACCAAATTACGAAACGAAACAAATCAATTTAGTTTGGTTTGAAAATAATCTTGTTTGAATAATAATCTTTCAGCTGTGCACATCTGTAACAATTATACAAGGGGTAACCGAAAAAAAAAAGGAAACCTGACAGACTGTGGGATCAAAAGGGTGTTTTTGCTTCATTCACTGCATGAACACACAAAGACAGACAGACAGACAGACACACACACACACAAAGACACACACTAAATGTATGACCGATTTATAGCAGGCTAATTTTAAAGTTGATGATTTTGTATGGATGGTGAAGGATGTTCTAAATTTCCAAATGACCCTTGGCAGAAAAAAAGGTTCCCCACCGCCGTCTTAAAAGACTCGTTAATGAGCCGGTGCAGACATTGACACAACGGACGCACATTAGATGATCTGTACAACACCTGAAGAATGACAGCAGCAGCCTGGTACCCCCTTTCAACCCACCCGAGCAGAGATGGTCACATACTCCTCAACCGCCTGATTAAAAAACAAAACCCCCACACACATTGTGCTCACAGGTTGCGTCGCACGCAATAAGGACCTGGCTGCAATCCGTGACATTCTCGTGCTTGCAAACAGGTCTGCGTTTCCGCGTCCATGCATTTATTTGGTGATTTAATAACCTACAGGACACATTGTTTCGGATTCTTATTTCACGTAGAACTTCCCCTTTAAATCCATTGCACTGATTGGCCGAGATAACCGACGATCCGTTACGCTAAAACAATGAATGTAATGTGAATGTACCCGAGCAGCCTCACAGGCGACACAGATTATATGACATTTTTGGGCACAATATTTTATATTAAAGGGAAGCTGATCTGTTATATATATTTTATTCTTCTGTGTGCGCCCAGTTTTAAAACGCTGATTGTTTTGCGGTCTGCGCCTTCATCGAATACAATCAGTGATTTGTTCTGATGTTTTACGTAAGCGGAATCCCCATATTTACGCACGGGAGGTGCTGGCAGTGCCAATGCCGACTAAGGTCCGGCGTTCTGGTTTCTCCAAACACAAGAGGATCTGCGGCATTTTAATGCCAAGTTAGAGCGTCACATCCCTGGAGCCAAATGCTCGTTACCCCCGACAAACCTTTAGTTCTAGGGAAGAAGACGTTTAGTGAATAACCCCCCAATCTCAGATTTTGCAACAGCGACGAATGCCAGTGCTTCGTAAAAGGAGAATCCAAACAGCAGCAGCAGGAGAAGCTTCTCCTCGGTGTTTGGATCCACCCTTTGTGAAGCGCAAGTGCGTGTCAGCATTGCATAAATCGTGAGCCTCACTGGGTGTTTGCAACTTTTGCAAACACCGGCGTTTCCGGATTCACCTCCATAGTGTTTTGCCAGTTGACCCCAGCATTGGTTGTGATCAAGCCTTAACATAACGCACAGTGTCACAATGTATCCGTGTAAGCGACATGACTATTTGCCAGTAAGTCAGCAGGAGAGATGCTCGTTTATTGGCCTTTTTGGCTTAAAAATGAAATTTCTGCGGCAAAGTGCTAAAACCAATCTGTGAGTGTAACGTGGAGGAGTAATTAATGTATAAATAAAATGTTCTAGAAGCTTACGCCATGGCCGCCACTAGTCTGCACTTCTAAACGGCAGCGGGTTACATGGGTGTGGAAAAGAGCAGGATCGGGTCAAGATATATACATTGCATTTTCTCCACGCACACCTGTCTTGTCTGAATCTTCAGAGGAATCAGGACCACATTAAATAAAGGGTCATTGCGGCCTTATGAAGTGGCTGTGCTCCAGTGACCGACCCATTAATTACATGCCTTTTAATTATATAATTAAGTGCCCGCATCTAAAGTCCACCCCCCCTGTGACTGCTTACATCATGGGTGTCAAACTCTACCCCACAGGTGCTGAAAGCCTTCAATTCCCCAAAATCTTTACCCCCTTCATTATGATAGCAGGTACTCGATCTTCAAAAAGCTCCTGCAATTTCGAGCAAACCTGATCTGGTCACATTCTGGAGCGATGTAAACAGATTTATGTTATTGCAAACAAAATTACCTTACAAATGGGCTCCAGATTGCGTCCCTGCATTTTCAGCACCTTGGACAGGTCTGCCGAGGTGCTGAAGCTGTACAACTTAAGATCTGTATTGCAAGGAAACCCAGGACTCCGGCTGTATTATTATACACGTAGTAGCACTTTTTGACCAGCAGGAGGCACCCTCTGCCTGTCACAAACTTGGGTACATTCATGTTTACTCCGTCCCCAGTGGAAGGTGGTTTCCCATGAATCTAGTATCTAGTATTTTCCTAAGTAGGTGACCCCTCTTCAGAGGTGCAGGTAAGCTGGCTTTAATGCCGGCACGTGTGTATTCACGCCAAGTGCTGGCATGAGAGCTCTCATGGTGGCCCTGGGATAGTAGAGTAACCTATGGGTGGGGGTTGGTAGAGGTTTTGACGGCCAGGTGTGGGGGTGCAGCTTAGTTTTAGGGTGTTCAACATCTATACATATTTTAACCACGTGGTATAAATAGAAGATAAAGCCCCTCGAGTAAAGGGGACCCGTCCCGTGTCAGATCTCTAATGCTGACCGAGCCTCATGGGACATGTAGTTCAGGATAATCTGCAGTGCCAAGGTTTGCCGTGTCTGGCATTAGAATCACTGCCACGTTTGCCACAAGCATCTCAACCTCAAGAATTTGTCAAAAGTAAGAGGACAGGGCTGTACACGGATATTTTAACTCTTACCTGTCTGTGTCCAGCCAGCGAATGAAAACCAAGCGCTGGCTCTTCTCATTCCCATGTATGACAGAAGGTCGGATGGATCGGCCAGACGGTCGCTCAACAGCTCGTAAGTCCGCCAACCCAGGTAGAACATTGAAGAAAAATGAGGTTAAGAGGAGGCTCATGGTCCCCGGTGTGTGCAGAACCGGTACTGGGTCTAAGAGGTAAGTCACCGGAAGCTCCAGCTCAACACCTAAAATCTGAAGAGACCAGATCTCGAGCGGTGACGGCAGACCTCGAGCGGTGACGGCAGACCTCGAGCGGTGACGGCAGACCTCGAGCGGTGACGGCAGACCTCGAGCGGTGACGGCAGACCTCGAGCTGATACAAGGCTCACTCCACTTATAATATGATGAGCCCGATCGAAGGAACACGATGGCCACCACAACCACATCAATTTACCTGGTCAGATGGGCCGACTACTTCCCACACGTCAAGGCTCGCAGCACATTGAGAAATTAATTAGCGCCAGATCCACACACCTCCTGTTCTTTCTAGAATATATAAATGCCTATATGTTACTGAACTACGTTTCCCAAGATCCTGAGCTTTATGGAAACTACGGAGATCAGCTTTGCTGTTAATATAAAATCTGTATGTTCCTTCATGTAACCTCATCATTAACCTCGTCACTACCGAGAGGTTTTCCATAAAATCACTCGCAAGACCCAGTGGTTTTATGGAAAAATCACTTCCCGTTACCCAATCTGTAAACGTGTATGTCGAGTCTTTACATCCATACTGTAAGCTATGAGCAGGGCCCTCTACACCTCTCGTTTCCATCCTAGGTCCGTTTATCTGTATCTCGTTCCCTTTGGTTATTGTAAAGCGCTGCGGAAACTGTTGGTGCCATAGAAATTATGATAATTTTTACAGTGAGCTCATTTGACAGGCAGAGGCTCCCCCTGGTGGTCAGATTTCGCTGCTGCAGCATATATCCACGTGACACTTGCAGACAGCCGGCCCGTGAGCACATCGGCTGCGATATCGGACATGCTGCAACTGCGGGAACACGCGCCGGCGCTCCTCCGCAATAAACAACACTCCTTTGCGTTGCTCCCGAAAAAGAGCAGATCAAGCTTAATCCGTGACAGGCTTCTGCAGGAGCTTTGTCGGGGAAGCATGATCATAGGGATGAAGGGGTTAAGGATCTGATTTTAAATACAGCAGTATAGATTTTTTTTTTTAAAAAAATCAAGGCTATCAAAGTTTACCGTCAGCGCCAGGGTGCGAGCATCCGGGAAACTGAAACGATCCAAAAGCCATGTGAGCGCCGCCATGACACCTAAACATGGAACCTGACCCCCCGCCCCCCCAACCTCATGTGACAAAATGATTAAAAATCCTGTATAAATGCCCATCAGGCTGTGCGTAGAAGGCTGTGCGTAGATTTGGGTTCCTCCAACATTAGGAGATCATTAGAATATCACCCCAAAATCCCAAATCCACAAGACGACTGGTCCTGAGCATTTGGGATAAGGGAGACTCAGCCTCTGTAACCTGTATTCCACTATAGATGCACTGAATTTGTATTTAACCCCTTAAAGACCAATGACTGAACTGTTCTGTCATAAATGCATTCACTTTAAAGGTCCTTAAGGGGTTAAAGATGGCCTATGATATACATGACCTGATGACTGATATAAAGGGGGAAGGTCCCCGTGCTGTCGCGGCTCACAATCCCACAGACACACAGTGTAATAACAAAGCACAGACGCGAGTCACAGCAGACACGGCGCATGGATTTTATTCCCACTGCTTGATTCGACACGTGACATCATAAAACAGGCAAACCGTAAAACACTGCTTTGCTGCTGTGAGGTTACACTCTGCCATGGTACACCCCCCCCTCCCTCCCTCCATGGGTTCCAGGGCATTGATACCGAACCGCAGATGTTACTGAACTACATGTCCCATCATGCTTAGCCGTACTTAAGATTGGTTGAGCATCATGGGACATGTAGTTCAGAAACATCTGGGGTGCCAAGGTTTGCCATCAATGCTCTATGGGTTATTACCCCTCCGAAAAGATAATCTTTCACCCCCTCCGGTTGGGAATTAAAAGACTGCTGCGAATCCGCTGAGCCGGTAAACAGACAGCAAAGCGGGTTTACAGGAGGAACCGAGGTCTTTTTCCACTGGGATCACAACGCAATGTTAGTGGAGTTGCATCAGACACGTTCAGGCACTTAGGAGGACGCGGACGCCTCCAGGGATGGAAGATCAAAACAGAAGGAGTTTGGAGAGATGGAAGGTTGCTCGGGCGCACGTGGAAAATCCCACCTGCAGAAACAACTTCCAGGCTCTCACATCACTCGGCCAGGGGGGGTCTCAGGGTCACGTGGTGGCCAGTCTCACGATAAAGCCACGCCGACCCCAGTTTGATGTGGATTCCCAGTCCACAACCGTATGTATGGGGTAGAGCATCCAAAAGCATTCTGGGCCAAAGACGTCACGTACATAACTCTTGAAGGAACATCAGAAGGCTTCTACTCGAACGGCCCGTTTCAATGTGTCGTCACCATCTCAGGTGATAGACGTTTTGTCCAGTTGGACCGTGGTATGCTGCCACTTAAAATATAAAATCGTCCTGTCCGGGGGAGTTTGCAGCCATCGTTCCTCTAATCTTCTCCAGGACAAACATTCCTCTAGTCCCTAAACTCGTAAAACGTCTTGGCCATGCTGTGTGCCACTTTCAAGACCTTCTTTTCCTGGGCGTCCGTGCCCAGGTCGGCTTTGGCGTGTCCGACCCAATGCTCCTCTGTCCTTGTCAAGTAGTCAGAGTACTTTTCTTGCGGTTGCACTGGTGGATGATCATTGTCATCGTCTGGAGAGGAGACAGAGACACGATGGTTGAGTATTGCAAGTGACAGAGCGGTCACAAAGACAGGACACACAGCATGCTGACGAGCGAACACCGCGACCAACGCTGCAGTGACAGACGCCGGCAGCTTGGTGAAGGTTTCACTGGTCAAAAGGACGATGGAATCAAAACAAGGAAAAGACAAGATGATGCAACCCCAACCCGGGACGTGACAAGCGACGTCCAACAAATCAAACGCACGATCTTAATAGGGGGATTTAGGTTTGTAAAACGGATTTGCAGAAGAGATTTAGGAGGCAGAGGTGAAACTCTAGGAGCCCATGGCTACCTGCTCCCTGGATTTGTTCGGTTCTGCCAAAACACACAATTATTAAAGGGCCACTAACACTAAGAGAATATTTTCCTCCTATATGTGTCACTGGGCGCATCCATTGTGTGATATTTTCCTCTCTATGTGTCACCGGGCGCATCCATTGTGTGATATTTTCCTCTATATGTGTCACTGGGCGCATCCATTGTGTGATATTTTCCTCTATATGTGTCACTGGGTGCATCCATTGTGTGATATTTTACTCTGTGTCACTGGGTGCATCCATTGTGTGATATTTTCCTCTATATGTGTCACTGGGCGCATCCATTGTGTGATATTTTCCTCTATATGTGTCACTGGGCGCATCCATTGTGTGATATTTTCCTCTATATGTGTCACTGGGCGCATCCATTGTGTGATATTTTCCTCTGTGTCACTGGGTGTATCCATTGTGTGATATTTTCCTCTGTGTCACTGGGTGCATCCATTGTGTGATATTTTGTACCTTTCCATCACTTGCTCCTCGCTGTGCGGCTTTGGTCATAGAATGGAGTGAATGGGTCAGTCACCGACTCACCATTGTATTGTTTGGGATGTATTCAAAGGACATCACCAGGGGTTTATTATAAGTCTTTTTGCATTCAGCTGCCAGCTCTTATCTCCGTTAGCCTGGAGAACAATAGACCTCCTGCAGCCCTATCTAAACATTCCCTCCCCACCTCAATGACTGCTAAATACTGTATAGGATAAAGCACAACATTAAAGTAAAACCTTTGCACAGATATTGGTAAATGTTGCATCATGGGGGGGGGGGGATCCACAAAATGGAAACAGGAGATTAAAAAAAACCTAAGCGTATTTTTCCTTTTACATGTAATTACTTCAAAGAGAAAAAAACCACGGCAGCGTGTGTTTTATAATGCACTAGTGATCAGTTACAGCTTATGTAAGTGGTTGTGTCCCTTTAAAGATAGTCTTCCTCGCTTCTCGACTTACCACTGTTGTCTTCGCTCTCCTCCTCTTCATCCTCGTCTTCCTCCGCGTTTCCTCCCTCCGCACCTTCTGCGCCCTCCTCTTCCCCCTCATCCTCCGAGTCAGACTCATCGAGCCACTCTTGGGTCTCTGTGTAAATAAAGAAGACGACGAGACGCTGAGCGGACGCTCAACCACACAGCATGTAGACATCGGGCAGGACATTCATCCATAGGACAACCACGCCGGGAAATCTCTTTACCCCCGTTTATACATCCCAGCATCGTACAACAAGCAGCGACGCGGATCCCCAGAGCTTTGAGAACCTCTAATCTCTTCTACGTTAAGACTTACTGGGGTCCATTTCCACGAGGACTTTCCACTCCTTCATTTTGTGCAGATCTAGGCTGTAGAGGTCATTCAAGGTGAACTGGCGATCGCCAACTTCAAACATTCCCCCGTAGACATAGAGGAGACCTTGCTTGACGGCCATCAAGGAGTTAGACCGTGGACACGGCTCCACCAGAGGTCCCGCGGCTCCTCCCTGCTCCTCGTCGTCCTCGTCGCTCTCCTCTTCCTCGCTCTCTGAAGGTCCCTGGGCTGGAATCACTTGCTTTATGGTCATTACCGTCCCGTCATCAGCCACGATCTCCTTGATGATCTCGACGGGTTTTGGGGCGCCGGAGTCCTCGGCTTTGGAACCTTCTGACGCCTCTGCCTCGGATTTCTTGTCTCCGCGACGCCGCTTCTTCTTTTGTGTCTTGGATCCCTGGATTTAGAGACAGGACGGCGAAACATTACAACCAAGCGTGTCTGACAACCATCAACGCGGGGGGGGGGGGGGGGGGCTCACAGTGTGGGGGCTCGAAAGAAAAAAAAACACAACCAGGGGCATAACTAGACTTCACTGGCCCCAGCGGCAAATCTATGAATGGGGTCCCCTCCTCTACCTCCAATAAGTCCCCATTAACCCTTTGTAACACTGCCTGTCCCCCATTAACCCCACAGTCTCGGTCAGCCCCCCCCCATTAAAATCCATTTACTCAGTCCTCCACTTTTATTGTCAGTCACCAAGGTCAGCCCCCCCCCATTAACCCCAATCTGTCCCCATTTATACTCACATTGTCAGTCCCCCATTTAACCCCCAAGACCTCAGCCCCCCAATTATCCTCAGTCACCCAGTCCCCCCATCAGCCCCCAGTCACTGAGTGAGACCCCAAACAGACGATCAGACATGTCAACCTTCTATAGATCAGGGCTTCATTCAGCCCAAAGCTTGCAATGAAAAACCAGTACAAACTGGCGCGGCCCGGCGCGGCGCACCTTTAACTGCCCGGAAAACCAGCGGTTCTTCCCCAGGTCATAGAAGTAGATGTCGTTGAAGAAGTCTCCTTCTATGCTCTCCTCTTCCTCCTCATCATAAACTCCTCCAAACAGGACGCTTCTGTTATTGGGCCCCAATCCCATAGCGAATCCGGTTCTGGGGGTGGGCTTCACGCCAGAGGGGCTAATTCTGGACCAAATCAATTTGTCTGGAGGAGCAGAGAAAAAAAAATCAGATTATGAATTCAAGGAGGAAGAAGCGGCAGCACCGCGAAAAGAAACGGAGAGTCACCCTCTAACCACCCCAGGACCCCTAACCCCCCCCCCCCTCAACCAAGCCAGAGTCCCTCAAATCACCCCCAGGGTCTAGATCCTCAACCATGCCGGGGTCCGTATAAAACCTCCACATCCAACCCAGAGTCCCCTCTAACCACCCAGGGTCCCCATCAAATCCAGGGTCTCCACCGACGTTAACCCAACATACACAGATTTAATGCATGTATTAATGGGACGTGAGCCCCCGGATGCCCCATTGACTTGGTAACACCACGCGGCATTTTGATTCGTCCCCTTATCATGTGTCACCGCGCCGCTGCCGTTACGGCTTGATTCGTCCCTTTGTCATGTGTCACTGCGCCGCTGCCGTTACGGCTTGATTAGTCCCTTTGTCATGTGTCACTGTGCCGCTGCCGTTACGGCTTGATTCGTCCCTTTGTCATGTGTCACTGCGCTGCTGCCGTTACGGCTTGATTCGTCCCTTTGTCATGTGTCACTGCGCTGCTGCCGTTACGGCTTGATTCGTCCCTTTGTCATGTGTCACTGCGCCGCTGCCGTTACGGCTTGATTCGTCCCTTTGTCATGTGTCACTGCGCCCCCGCCGTTACGGCTTGATTAGTCCCTTTGTCATGTGTCACCGCGCCGCTGCCGTTACGGCTTGATTCGTCCCTTTCTCATGTGTCACTGCGCTGCTGCCGTTACGGCTTGATTCGTCCCTTTGTCATGTGTCACCGCGCGCCGCTGCCGTTACGGCTTGATTCGTCCCTTGTCATGTGTCACAGCGCCGCTGCCGTTACGGCTTGATTCGTCCCTTTCTCATGTGTCACTGCGCTGCTGCCGTTACGGCTTGATTCGTCCCTTTGTCATGTGTCACCGTGCCGCTGCCGTTACGGCTTGATTCGTCCCTTTGTCATGTGTCACCGCGCCGCTGCCGTTACGGCTTGATTCGTCCCTTTGTCATGTGTCACTGCGCCGCTGCCGTTACGGCTTGATTCGTCCCTTTGTCATGTGTCACTGCGCCCCCGCCGTTACGGCTTGATTCGTCCCTTTGTCATGTGTCACTGCGCCGCTGCCGTTACGGCTTGATTCGTCCCCTCGGCAGGTATTGGGGGATAAAACGTTGCGTTAATGAGACCAGCTCGCGATGCTAGTGTTAAACGCTCCCAGCTGTTCTCCCTGGACACACAATCCACCCCGGCCCCCCGGGGCCCGCTCCGCTCTCGGGCTCCCAAGTCACTGCATGCTGCAGGTGGCCCGCTGGCATCTTTAATTGCTAGTTAGCAACCCTGGCATCATGCAGCTCACCACCTCACGGCTGCTGCGCGGGGCGTACGTACACAGCGCCGGCCCAATGGGGAAATTATACAGCGCTGTGCGCTCAGAGCGTCCTCTGGTTACACAACGCGGGCACAAAGACAAAAACACTGACTATTCCCTGCATTAGACACAGATAAAGTCATGTAACGGGGCCCGCCGGGCGTGAACCTGTCCCTTTCAACACCTGCCCGGGATTCACAGCGCTGAGACTTAAGGTACTGGAGAAGTGTGATTTCTGCACAGAACGACTACATCCTCCAATATCCTCCCCGGGAAGACGGGCTGAAACAAGCCGGCAGCTCCCAGGCTGTCCTGCCCCATCCCTGTTACTTATGCTGCAAAAAAGTGTGTGTGTTACAAAATACATATATATATATATGCGCAAAAAAACAATTAATTAAAAAAGAAAAACCGCACTCCTCAATCTTCAGAAATGTCAAATGGTTAATTGCCTCGGTGTTGAATCCTTAAAATATATATCTCTTCCTCCATATGGATGCACACAAGGCCTTCGTAAAAGATACAATTGTATCGGGTATGCATAAAATAAATAATGCGTCGGCTCCATATGGAGGATTATGTCTAATAATAGATTTATCACATTATTCTGTTTCCCTCGAAAGAGCCGTCCTTTCGGGATTTATTTTTAAACTTAAAACACAGTCTGAATGACCTCTCTGAGCTGAGAATTCCCCATCTTTAGTGTTTCCGCTGCTGCAGGTGAAATCTCCTTTTTCCAAGTCTAAATGGATTGTCACATATTTGTATTAAAGGGACATTCTCCAGCTCAGGCGACGCCTGGATATGGAAAATACCCGTATACCTGACAGGAGACATTCGGGGTTCCTCACTAGTCACTGTAGTTTACGGCTGTTGGAGCCGCGATAAGGCGATCCAAAAAGGAAGATTCGATTTGCGGCAGCAGCAGAGGCTTCAATGAATCTCCTACCTCTGTTTGAGGACACTGCAAAGTTTACCCCCATTACAACAACAGTGAACTAGGGTGTTCAGCGAATGACCCCCAATGTGTTATTTTAGGAAGGAGGGGGTTAAACCAGGGATCTCAAACTGCCCCAGAATGTTCTGAACTACAGCTCCCATGATCCTCTGACCACTTATTGCATTCATAGTATTCTGGGAAATGTAGGCCATCTCCATCCGGAGGGGCCGCGGTGTGACAGCCCTGGGTTACGCGGCTGCTCACCTGCTTTCTCCTGTTTCAGCAGGAACATGTCGGTGTGCACCGTCCCCTTGTCCACGTCCTTTTTGATTCTCTGTGGACAAAGCGCAGAGTCAGGCATCGTCAGAGCGGCGACATTCACCGGAAATACACAACAGGTGAGCGCGTGTCTCATTCGGATTCTGAGCAGAGTGCCCAGGTTTATACCAGGGGCATCACTCGTAGTGTGGCAGCGCCCGGCTCCAGGTGCGGGCAGATGCTCAGCACGATAACGGGAGACGAGCTGCCTCTTAACACAGGGTCAGTCTGCCGCGATCTCCGGATTACCAGGACTCTTTCCGGTGCCTGACGTGGATAGAGAAAGAGACGCGCTACCTCGGTGACATTACCTTGCCGTGGCGGCTTTACGGAACTGACCACCAGTAATGCTTGTGTCCCCGCTGCTCCGGACCCCAGTCAGTGAAGCCGTGGCTTGTGCCCCCGCTGCTCCGGACCCCAGGCAGTGAAGCCGTGGCTTGTGCCCCCGCTGCTCCGGACCCCAGGTCAGTGAAGCCGTGGCTTGTGCCCCCGCTGCTCCGGACCCCAGGTCAGTGAAGCCGTGGCTTGTGCCCCCGCTGCTCCGGACCCCAGGTCAGTGAAGCCGTGGCTTGTTGCCCCGCTGCTCCGGACCCCAGGTCAGTGAAGCCGTGGCTTGTTGCCCCGCTGCTCCGGACCCCAGGTCAGTGAAGCCGTGGCTTGTGCCCCCGCTGCTCCGGACCCCAGGTCAGTGAAGCCGTGGCTTGTGCCCCCTCCCTGCCTCCGGACCCCAGGTCAGTGAAGCCGTGGCTTGTGCCCCCGCTGCTCCGGACCCCTCAGTGAAGCCGTGGCTTGTGCCCCCGCTGCTCCGGACCCCAGGTCAGTGAAGCCGTGGCTTGTGCCCCCGCTGCTCCGGACCCCAGGTCAGTGAAGCCGTGGCTTGTGCCTCGCTGCTCCGGACCCCAGGTCAGTGAAGCCGTGGCTTGTGCCCCCGCTGCTCCGGACCCCAGGTCAGTGAAGCCGTGGCTTGTGCCCCCGCTGCTCCGGACCCCAGGTCAGTGAAGCCGTGGCTTGTGCCCCCGCTGCTCCGGACCCCAGGTCAGTGAAGCCGTGGCTTGTGCCCCCGCTGCTCCGGACCCCAGGTCAGTGAAGCCGTGGCTTGTGCCCCCGCTGCTCCGGACTCCAAGTCAGTGAAGCCGTGGCTTGTGCCCCCGCTGCTCCGGACCCCAGGTCAGTGAAGCCGTGGCTTGTGCCCCCGCTGCTCCGGACCCCAGGTCAGTGAAGCCGTGGCTTGTGCCCCCGCTGCTCCGGACTCCAAGCAGTGAAGCCGTGGCTTGTGCCCCCGCTGCTCCGGACTCCAAGCAGTGAAGCCGTGGCTTGTGCCCCCGCTGCTCCGGACTCCAAGCAGTGAAGCCGTGGCTTGTGCCCCCGCTGCTCCGGACTCCAAGCAGTGAAGCCGTGGCTTGTGCCCCCACTGCTCCGGACTCCAAGCAGTGAAGCCGTGGCTTGTGCCCCCGCTGCTCCGGACTCCAAGCAGTGAAGCCGTGGCTTGTGCCCCCGCTGATCCGGACCCCAGGCAGTGAAGCCATGGCTTGTGCCCCGCGGCTCCGGACCCCAGGCAGTGAAGCCGTGGCTTGTGCCCACGCTGCTCCAGACCCCAAGCAGTGAAGCCGTGGCTTGTGCCCCCGCTGCTCCGGACCCCAGGATTTATCTCAGTTCGGGGAAATGACGCCATAATGCAACGAGGCTCTGCTGGCTCAGAAAACGACACGACAAGCGCCAAGAACAAGCACAATGCTGCGTCTCCGCACCTCGGCCGGCTTTCATACCTATAAACCTACGACACCAGAGGGCGAGCGACTCCCTGGGCGACACATCTGAACAATATACGCTGTTATTGCCACTTATTCCGCCTCTCTAGGAGCCAAATACCTCTCCTAGACATCGATGGTCACCTGGATGGAACCAGTCTGATCCTTATTTACCCCAACATTACTGGTGGACCCAGAGCTTCCGTCAGTATAAACCACGGAACCTGCCATCCTCTGCCGCTCCTCTTGCAGGACAGTGTGAGAGCAGAGAGCACTCATAAGCGACCCCAATGTGCGCTTTATTTCCCACAGGTTTGTGTCCCGCCATACCTCTACATGCTGGGTGACAGCAGAGAATGACGGGCAGCCCATAATCACTTTATTAACAGGTTTTTAAGCAAAATCTTGGTTGGACGTGTTGATTTTACCTGTTTGGAGTAGCCACCGTATATAACCAGGTTGCCTTCCGTGGTGGGGACCATCTGGCAACCAGATCGAGGCAGAGGGCCACTACCAGAAGGAGATAACTTGGCCCACGTGAAGGAGTCCAGGTTGAAGGCGTAAACATCATTATAGTAAATAAAATCCCTGGGAACAAAAAGCAGATTATCAATGACTAGGAAATAAAGATGGCGGCGGCGGCGCCAGGCCCCCCCCCCCCCCGCCTACAGGATATACTGTACGAGGCTTCTTATGGAGGAGCCTAGGACCCTCATGCAAGCTTGGTGGGAGATGCGGGGTGTCCAGGCAAGAATCAGCGGCGCAGGTGAGGGCCTGGGTGGAAATTGGCAGCGTGGCAGGGCAGGTGGGTGCGAAGATGTGCGCCATAATACCTTTTAAATTAAGTTTATAAAGCATGGACATAACATCTCACCTCGCGCTCTCGTGAAATCCTCCAAAGACGATCAGATGCCTCTTGCAGAGGACCATGCGGTGCCCGCTTCTTCCCGACGGCCCACCGGGAGACCTGTTTAAAAGACCACACACCCTGCTGATTGAGTCACATGGAGAAGCTGCGCGGTGCATGCGAGGGCAGAGGGTCACCGTCTCGACCTCCAGCCGAGCTGCACCACTTAATTCCCGGCCGGAAGCATCTGAGCGTGATTTATCTCCTGCTAGGAGTAATCAGCGAGTAAGAAATGGTCTGCGCACCGCGCTCGGCATTTTACAGGCCGTGGGACGGCTCGGGCTCTTTACATTTTCTTGTAAACCACGCGCGCCATTCATGCTCCTAATGCGCCTTCCCGGACACAGTCAGCACTTCTTGTGCTCCTCTCCGGCCTCTGCATCTCTCGACAGGACGGACCCTGACAACCTGCATCGTGGCCCCCACCCCTTACGGAGCTCAAAAAGCCGAGCCGTCACTGGGACCAGGGATTCGCGTTCACATTGAACCTGGAGATGGTCTGAGCAGCCGCTATCCATCTAATGGAGAACATGGCAGAGCTCAGGGTATCTACACACTCTCCTCATCCAGAAACAGAGACAGGAACCACGGTCACCAATGGAGTCCTGTTAAAGACGTGGGGGGGTCCCAGGGATGTCTCTCAGGACGCTGGTGGTGCCTCGCTTTCTTGGGGAGCATCAAACATCAAACAGAATTAGATGATGGAAAGATGGACAGGTTTTATTCAGTGGTGATAATGGCAGGTGTGCGGGGACGATCGGATGTCCTCCATGTCTAAGGTGTCGCACAACGCAGTCTATTGCCCTGGCCACATCTGCAATCCTCCTGCGGCATGTCTGCGGCGCGTTCACGCAGGCGAGCGCGCACCACAGGCATCTTTCTTATAGAGCTTTCCCCAGTCAGTAGAAACGTCTCTCTGGTGTCCTACGTTACGGCGACCGGAATTACCCGCCGTCTGTAAATTGTATCTGTGTCTCAATGTCCATTCTACAGGCGCGGGAATGGATTAACGATGTTTTGGCTCGTTCACGCCCTTCCATCTGGATTTCTACATAACTGCCTTTAAAATACAGCGTCCTGAAAAGGGAGACATTTATCTTTTTTTTGGCGGAGATTATAAACCAGCAACGAAAGGGTTGTATATAATAAATCTAAAATAAAAAAATAAAAAAATCACCCACATAAAAATGTGCATTTTTTATACAAGGTCTGAGTGAGAGTCAGGGGGAGACTTCGTGGACATTAAGGCTCACAAAAAACAGTCCTTGCATGCCAACAATCCCCCCCCCCAAACCCAGTCGTGGTACCTGCCCAGCGCCTCATGGGAACCTGAGACTGTGTCCATAGGTGAGACCAAAAATGGGTGTTTTATAAACAATATAGTAAATTATAAAGATATCGCCGTCGTCTCATTTTGTGGAATCGTCTCCGTGTTCTGTTCCATCGGTTTTTATTCCCCGTCACATTAAATGTGGAGACAGAGGCTTGGCCCATGACGAGGACAATGCTTTATTTTTAACCATGTAAGGGCTGTATTGAAATGCCGGGTTATAATTAAACATGTGGATCAAGGCTGTCAAACTCCATAGGTTTCTGAACTACAACTCCCATGATCCCCTGGCTCTCCATTACATTGAAGGAATTCTGGGAATGGTAGGCCTCAGCATCTGGGGAAGCTGTGAGTTTGACAGCTCCAGGTCACAGCAGCGCGCAAACAGCCGGCTGCTCTTACTTGATCTGCTCCCAGGTCTTGGTGGTCAGGTGGAGCACCCACAGGTCCTTGTAATGGTAGAACTGTTCTCCATCCGGGGACGCAAACTCCCCCCCGAACACCCAGAGCTGTCCCCCTGCCTGGGGAACCGCCACGGCCTGGAGGGAACCGAGAAAAAACACCATTTAATGAAGCACACATCCTGTGCCTGGACACCGCTCTGTGCCGCCGCTGATAGGCCGCATCATCACATACTTTATAGGCGCCCCCTGCAGGCAGCGAGGAGGAATTACAACATAGCCACGAAGCGGATCTGAGCGCATCCCGGCCAGAGACACGGAGAAAATGCCCAGAAAATGCAAATATTAGAACAATTCTCCAGCAGAGCGGATCTGCAGCAATAAAATATATATATATATGACACACAGTATGCACATATACCGAGGCCCAGCTTAAGACCACACACACACACACGTATACACAGATATTTAGATTATGTTGCTCAATGTATTGTAACCCTGTCTATACTGTGCCCATTGTACAGCGCTGCGGATTATGCTGGCGCTTTATAAATAAAGATTAATAATAATTATGGATACACATTCCCTGTGGGAGAAGAGGGGAGGGAAGAGGGGGAGAGAGTCAAGTCTGGACACCTGTAAATCTGGGCCCATAGGACCACCACTAGGACACCCCGTATGTACACACACACACACACACATTATATACACCCCCCCCCCCCCATCCTGGGGGAATGGTCACACGCCCAAGTATTAATGCAGACAATACATTTATTTGGCATTTGAGGTTTCAGCCAATAACAGGCCCTTATCACACCGTTACCTGTAACATGGCTCCTGCATTAAAGCCGGGGGGAGCGGCCGCTCGTGTAATTTATTGGGTTTGGGCGCAGGGTTATTTATTTAAGAAGAATGATTATGTTGAGGGATGAGAGCCGGACTGATTATATAATGTATTGGAGTGTGATATATAGGGTTACGTATTAACCCCTCGGTGCTCTGCCCCCCCCCCCCGCCGCATCTTGGTAACACATTATTTGGAGGCAGATGCTTCACACCCCTTGTATCAGTGCGCTGTGAAGTCAGATCCTCCGTCTGCCGTGTCGCCCACAGCCCCCTATCTGCTCTGCAATCACGGCGCCCACTCGCGCAGGGTACACGCTCTGAATGTGACAGGGGGAGGGGGGAAATCCCTCTGCACCCAAGCCAAGCTCACTACCGTGTGATTAGCGTGTCAGCGAGTGATCCGCGAGCGGGAGGACAGCCTGTCTCTGCGAGCGTGAAACAATACCCCTGCCACGGCGAGACATCCCGCAGCTCATGTGTCATCACGTCAAACAGGCAGGAATAACACAGCAACAATGTAACGGCTGGTGGACAACGCAAAGAACGGAGACTGCAGGACATGGGCCGAAGGGGATCGAGTCGCAGCCACAAAGTATCCAAAATCCAGGGAAAATACCTTCCCCAAAAGCTCAATGACAGAAAACAGAGTGATGTGAGAGCGAGGTGGAGGCTGGGCACACCCCGAGATCCTCCTATGGGCACACCCCAAGATCCTCCTATGGGCACAGAGCGGCCCAAAATATGACCTAAAAATTAAAAGCCAAATTCTCTATTTAAAAAAATGATATATGTATAAAATAATAAATATATATAATATCTTTATATTTGTCTTAGAGTCGCCACATTTATAAGTGAACAGAGGGAATCTTCTCAGATCTACAGGTTTATAATGAACCGAAATAAACGTAAAACGAGTATAATGTTGTTTGCGGCTCAGGACAAACGTTTTTATTACTTCTTTAGGTTATTTCATGTAAAATTGTATTTATTTACATGTTCATCAGCGGCCGCGCGGAAAGCTACAAAATTCATCCGTCTAGACAGATTTTGGGGAAATGATTTTATAAATTTGTCATTAACCCCTTCACTACCAAGTGACTTTCCCCAAAAATCACCTCCTGGAATTAGTCAGCGATCCCTAATCATTTTCTGATAAAGATTAAAAAAAAAAACACAAATTTTCTAAAGGAAAAAACGGTAAACGGTAAAGACGAATGACATGTGATTCACAAGTGAAAGAGGATGGGGGGGAGGTCACGGTAGATAAAGTGCAGATGTGACACCCCCCCTTCATTGGAAAGCAGCAAGATTCCGCATGCAGGGTCCAGGTTGCCAGGTCGGCCATGTTTTCCTGAACGCATGTCATTTCATGGAGCGGTAAATCACAGGGAAGGTGCAGCCCTGCAACATGTTTAGATCAAATGCTGCAGGAAGGAAATAAGTTACTCGATTAACCCCTTCACTACAAAGTGATTTCCCAAGAATCCACCAGCAGGAACCAGTGGTTTTTTTGTAAAATCATTTTTAATGAATTATACAAGTGGTAAATATTTGGGAATATTCCTAATGTATTCCTTACTGTCATAACCTATTTGGCAGAGCGATGTCGCCATCCAGTGGCCAAATAGAATTACTACAGGTAGAACTGCAGCTTGTGTCTCTGTCGGCTGGGGAAAGCTCAACATGTCAGGACATTCGGTTTTAAGCAGCTTTAGCGCCATGGGCATTATGGCCACAGGGTTAAAACTTAGAGGGTCCCTCCTGCAGCCCAAAAGCAAACAAATTTCATATGCAGTGATACAGCACAGCTCCAGATTGTGCCAACACGATTTCTGGCCAATGTGTCTGGTACAGCTGATCATGTATACACGATCACAATAGGGAAGGGGTTAAAGCACGTTGTGACGGAACGGCCGCCCCTTTTTCTTCCATTTCATTGCCCATGTATATAAGGTAGAGTGTTGTGTGATGTGCTGTGTATCTGTATGTTACAGTTACAAGCTTTTATAAAGCGCTAACAAGTTCCATAGCACTGTACAATGGATAAGACAGAAAAACATGTGCATGCAAGTTGGACACACAGAACAGTAGGAGAGGACCCTGCTCACGAGTTTACAATCTAACCATTTGTCTGCTTCCACCCCCTTTCCACCAGAAACTGGTTTGAACTGGATCCCAGCCTTTGTAGAACAAAGTGGCTGTGGGGGAGGTTTTTGCAGCAGGGAAACGCCGGGAGTGTTTTTTTACTTTTGAGTGTCTGTAGCTTAAAACCTCTGAATAAAGGCATTCTGAGTTTGGTGTTCAAGCAGCAAGGATCCTCTCACAGTCTATGTGTCACCTACTCTGTGGGGGTACGATCACCACCTAGTTCAGGAGAAATGGGCGCCTTGGGTACCAGGATCCCTAACACACATCACATGGGATTCCTTTCTAAATCCTTACCCACAGCATATGAATTTCAAATACTGCAGGCTGGCATATTTCATGCACTGTCCATCAGCCTGAATAAATTATATATGTCCAGGAAATCATGGCCGATCTGATGATACATGATGCACCATGCACTTTACATGAAAGTCACACCCAAGGTAGCCTGTAAAAGGTTGCTCATGGTGGAAGATTCATGGTCACCCTCGATGGGGTATAATTTTGCTGGGTGTAAGCTTCTCAGCACTGTGACTTGTACCCCTCTTTATCTTTAGGTGCTTCTGTGCCCACGAAAGGAAGCGATAAGTGCTAATAAACCTGTGTATTAATGCAGCGCTCGGTATCGTTATCCGGCAGCTGTTTTACCTGGTGAGCGCAGCGTCGCGGCGGGGGATTCGGGATATCCAGCTTGGACCAGGAATTCTTCTTAATGTTATAAATGTACAACTCATTATACAGGAAAGTCTGTGAGAGGAGAAGGAAAGGGGTAAATAGCACTCGGAACACGATAAAAAGAGGGGAAAAAATAAAAACAAAAATAACTAAAACAAGAACAAATAAAACAGAAACTCTGCTACATTCACTTCATTATTCTGGGTCGAAATGATGCACATTGCAACTTCCGGGCTTCAGAAAACTCAATAATCGTTCCCTATGGCAGTGACTGTTAAACTGGGCACCCAGAGGTTTCAGAACGAAAAGATCAAATCAAAGCAGGCAGATCAGAAAAGAAATAATAACGTGCCTTTTCATACAAAGAGCATCATGGGAAATGCAGTGCTGACACATCTGGAAGGCCAGGGTCAGGTGACCAGTTGCACCGGGTACACATGCGAGACTGAGCTGGGAAAACTGGGCTTTAAATGTATTTATTTATAAAGTATTTTAGCAGGAAGGATACATTGAGATTTCTCTGGTTTTCAGTCCTGGGTTCTAGAAACATTGAATTGTTACAGAAATACAAAGTAATAAAATGCAAGATATTAAAAACAAAAACACAAATATACGGATTAACAGAAAATAAATCACCAAGATGGAAAAATGAGGAGTGACACTTTTCTCCTAAAACCTAATAATTATTAGATAGCTAAATACCCCGTGATTTGTAAACAGAGCTTACGGTTACACATTTGTGAAAATTCTTCAATGGGTTAAAAATTATTGGAGTCTTTGAAATCTATTTAATTAGGAGCCGAGCTCAGAGATATTTTTCATTTATTTTCAAAGGGTGAAGCCTGGACCATCTCAAGACCCCCCACGCCCCGAGGGACATCACGGAGGGGTTCTCTTAGGAAAGATTGTTAGTGCTGGGATGAAGCCAGAGACTACTGATAGTAACGACTGCTGGACTGAATACTGGACGGCTCAGGCTTCACCGTCACAGCGATTAGGCGACTTATTCCGGCTGCCCAGAATGTAAAATGATGAACTCGGATAAAATCGAGGAAAATGTCTCAGGGGAATTAAAACACATGGAGTATAACATGTCTGTGCACAAAGTCAGTGAAGAGAATGCAGTGACCACGTCACGGGACCCAAAACATGGAGTGGTCGCCAGATTAAGACATCACTGAAGCGGCTCACAGGCAATTAAATTCTCAAAGAAAAACCCATTTCACAAACCGCCATCATCAGCCTCAGCCGTCTATGAGATCCTCCTCTAACGGCACATGAGGAGAAGAACCAAAATTGATCCCACAGGGGCATTTAATTCAAAATGTAACAAACAGCACGGGGAACAAAACACACATAGCTCAGTTATATCTGTGTGACTTGTGGGAGGGGTCGGGTTATATCTGTGTGATTTGTGTCAGGGAGGGGTCGGGTTATATCTGATTTGTGTCAGCGAGGGGTCGGGTTATATCTGTGTGATTTGTGTCGGGGAGGGGCCGGGTTATATGTCTGATTTGTGTCAGGGAGGGGTCGGGTTATATCTGTGTGATTTGTGTCAGGGAGGGGCCGGGTTATATGTCTGATTTGTGTCAGGGAGGGGTCGGGTTTATCTGTGTGATTTGTGTCAGGGAGGGGCGGGTTATATGTCTGATTTGTGTCAGGGAGGGGTCGTTAATCTGTGATTTGTGTCAGGGAGGGGTCGGTTATATCTGTGTGATTTGTGTCAGGGAGGGGCGGTTATATCTGTGTGATTTGTTGTCGGAGGGGTCGGGTTATATCTGTGATTTGTGTCAGTGAGGGGGTAAGTTATATCTGTGTGATTTGTGTCGGGGAGGGGCGGGTTATATCTGTGTGATTTGTGTCGGGGAGGGGTCGGTTATATCTGTGTGATTTGTATCGGGGAGGGGTCGGGTTATATCTGTGTGATTGTGTCGGGGGGGTCGGGTTATATCTGTGTGATTTGTGTCAGGAGGGGTCGGGTTATATCTGTGTGATTTGTGTCAGGGAGGGGTCGGGTTATATCTGTGTGATTTGTGTCGGGGAGGGGTCGGGTTATATCTGTGATTTGTGTCAGGGAGGGGTCGGGTTATATCTGTGATTTGTGTCAGGGAGGGGTCGGGTTATATCTGTGTGATTTGTGTCAGGAGGGGTCGGGTTATATCTGTGTGATTTGTGTCGGGGAGGGGTCGGGTTATATCTGTGTGATTTGTGTCGGGGAGGGGTCGGGTATATCTCTGTGATTTGTGTCAGGGAGGGGTCGGGTTATATCTGATTTGTGTCAGCGAGGGGTCGGGATAATCTGTGTGATTTGTGTCGGGGAGGGGCGGGTTATATGTCTGATTTGTGTCAGGGAGGGGTCGGGTTATATCTGTGTGATTTGTGTCAGGGAGGGGCCGGGTTATATGTGTGATTTGTGTCAGGGAGGGGTCGGGTTATATCTGTGTGATTTGTGTCAGGGAGGGGCCTTATATGTCTGTTTTGTGTCAGGGAGGGGTCGGGTTATATCTGTGATTTGTGTCAGGGAGGGGTCGGGTTATATCTGTGTGATTTGTGTCAGGGAGGGGTCGGGTTATATCTGTGTGATTTGTGTCGGAGGGGTCGGGTTATATCTGTGATTTGTGTCAGTGAGGGGTCGGTTATATCTGTGTGATTTGTGTCGGGAGGGGTCGGGTTATATCTGTGTGATTTGTGTCGGGAGGGGTCGGGTTATATCTGTGATTTGTATCGGGGAGGGGTCGGGTTATATCTGTGTGATTTGTGTCGGGGAGGGGTCGGGTTATATCTGTGTGATTTGTGTCAGGAAGGGGTCGGGTTATATCTGTGTGATTTGTGTCAGGGAGGGGTCGGGTTATATCTGTGTGATTTGTGTCGGGGAGGGGTCGGGTTATATCTGTGATTTGTGTCAGGGAGGGGTCGGGTTATATCTCTGATTTGTGTCAGGGAGGGGTCGGGTTATATCTGTGTGATTTGTGTCGGGAGGGGTCGGGTTATATCTGTGTGATTTGTGTCAGGAAGGGGTCGGGTTATATCTGTGTGATTTGTGTCAGGGAGGGGTCGGGTTATATCTGTGTGATTTGTGTCGGGGAGCGGGTCGGGTTATATCTGTGATTTGTGTCAGGGAGGGGTCGGGTTATATCTCTGATTTGTGTCAGGGAGGGGTCGGGTTATATCTGTGTGATTTGTGTCAGGGAGGGGTCGGGTTATATCTCTGATTTGTTGTCAGGGAGGGGTCGGGTTATATCTGTGTGATTTGTGT
This sequence comes from Leptobrachium leishanense, assembly GCA_009667805.1. Lineage (NCBI taxonomy): Eukaryota > Metazoa > Chordata > Amphibia > Anura > Megophryidae > Leptobrachium > Leptobrachium leishanense. The sequence goes on along the minus strand of CM019072.1, from coordinate 9,869,031 downwards.
CGGGAGGGGTCGGGTTATATCTGTGATTTGTGTCGGGGAGGGGTCGGGTTATATCTGTGTGATTTGTGTCGGGGAGGGGGTCGGGTTATTATCTGTGTGATTTGGTATCGGGGAGGGGTCGGGTTATATCTGTGTGATTTGTGTCGGGGAGGGGTCGGGTTATATCTTGATTTGTGTCAGCGAGGGGGTCGGGTTATATCTGTGTGATTTGTGTCGGGGGAGGGCCGGGTTATATGTCTGATTTGTGTCAGGAGAGGGTCGGGTTATTATCTGTGTGATTTGTGTCAGGGAGGGGCCCGGGTATATGTCTGATTGTGTCAGGGAGGGGTCGGGTTATATCTGTGTGATTTGTGTCAGGGAGGGGCCGGGTTATATGTCTGATTTGTGTCAGGGAGGGGTCGGGTTATATCTGTGATTTGTGTCAGGGAGGGGTCGGTTATATCTGTGTGATTTGTGTCAGGAGGGGTCGGGTTATATCTGTGTGATTTGTGTCGGAGGGGTCGGGTTATATCTGTGATTTGTGTCAGTGAGGGGTCGGGTTATATCTGTGTGATTTGGTGTCGGGGAGGGGTCGGGTTATATCTGTGTGATTTGTGTCGGGGAGGGGTTCGGGTTATATCTGTGTGATTTGTATCGGCGAGGGGTCGGGTTATATCTGTGTGATTTGTGTCGGGAGGGGTCGGGTTATATCTGTGTGATTGTGTCAGGAAGGGGTCGGGTTATATCTGTGTGATTTGTGTCAGGGAGGGGTCGGGTTATATCTGTGTGATTTGTGTCGGGGAGGGGTCGGTTATATCTGTGATTTGTGTCAGGGAGGGGTCGGGTTATAATCTCTGATTTGTGTCAGGGAGGGGTCGGGTTATATCTGTGTTTTGTGCAGGGAGGGGTCGGGTTATATCTCTGATTTGTGTCAGGGAGGGGTCGGGTTATATCTTGTGTGATTTGTGTCGGGGAGGGGTCGGGTTATATCTGTGTGATTTGTGTCGGGGAGGGGTCGGGTTATATCTGTGATTTGTGTCGGGGAGGGGTCGGGTTATATCTGTGTGGATTTGTGTCGGAGGGGTCGGGTTATAGCTGTGTGATTTGTATATCGGAGGGGGTCGGGTTATATCTGTGTGATTTGTGTCGGGGAGGGGTCGGGTTATATCTGTGTGATTTGTGTCAGGAAGGGGTCGGGTTATATCTGTGTGATTTGTGTCAGGGAGGGGTCGGTTATATCTGTGTGATTTGTGTCGGGGGTCGGGGTCGGGTTATATCTGTGTGATTGTGTCGGGGAGGGGTCGGGTTATATCTCTGATTTGTGTCAGGGAGGGGTCGGGTTATATCTGTGTGATTTGTGTCAGGGAGGGGTCGGTTATATCTCTGTGATTTGTGTCAGGGAGGGGTCGGGTTATATCTGTGTGATTTGTGCCAGGGAGGGGTCAGGTTATATCTGTGTGATTCGTGTCAGGGAGGGGTCGGGTTATATCTCTGTGATTTGTGTCAGGGAGGGGTCGGGTTATATCTGTGTGATTTGTGCCAGGGAGGGGTCAGGTTATATCTGTGTGATTCGTGTCAGGGAGGGGTCGGGTTATATCTCTGTGATTTGTGTCAGGAGGGGTCGGGTTATATCTGTGTGATTTGTGTCGGAGAGGTCGGGTTATATCTCTGTGATTTGTGTCAGGGAGGGGTCGGGTTATATCTGTGGATTTGTGCCAGGGAGGGGTCAGGTTATATCTGGTGGATTCGTGTCAGGGAGGGGTCGGGTTATATCTCTGTGATTTGTGTCAGGGAGGGGTCGGGTTATATCTGTGTTGATTTGTGTCAGGGAGGGGTCGGGTTATATCTCTGTGATTTGTGTCAGGGAGGGGTCGGGTTATATCTGTGTGATTTGTGTCAGGGAGGGGTCGGGTTATATCTGTGTGATTCGTGTCAGGGAGGGGTCGGGTTATATCTGTGTGATTTGTGTCGGGGAGGGGTCGGGTTATGTGTCTATACAGGACGCTGGGGAACATAAAATCATTTCAGATTTCTGGACGTGGAAATTACAAATAATTATAAAAGAGGAATGAAAATAATACTTTACTTTTTGGCCATTGAAATATTCACCTCCAAAGAGGACGAGCTCATCTTTTTCGGGGTGAGGTGTAAGCGACGCATTCAATCTGTGAAGTTGGGACAGAGAGAAACATTAATCTGACAGACATGTATGTGTTCATTCTGCTCCCTGGACGCTCTCCTGGCTGCAGAGTTCGTCGCTCGGTGCGGAATTGACACAGATTTTAACGATTGAATTTTATAAGCAAAAATATCCACAACCCTGAGCTTTAACTTTAGAAGCGTAACGATTCACGAGCAGCGGGTTCATTATTTAACAGGATGTATGTTTATGCACAGAGGCGCTAAGAGGGACTGTTTGTATTTCACGCGGATAGTTTCGCTCCCCGCAAACACTTTGAGGCTTACTCAGTAAGTGCCGGACTTTCAACCCAGACAAATACAAAGAGTGACAGGAGAAGCTTCACAGTGAAGTTTCTTCTGCTGCTCTTTGAAGTTTACCCCACATTTGCTGTCGTTACAACATGTTTTATTGTAATTTGTGACTGCATGTTGATGCAGCTTTGACCAAGAGGACTCGTTCTTGCCTTGGTGAAGGTGCAGGACACGAGGTCTCTTGAACCTGAGTCTTCTTAGCATCCAGAGACTGGAATTCCGCGATAAGAGCTTCCAGGTCCTCCTGTAGAAAACACACAGACATGTTTAACATCTTCCAGTGAACCGGATATCATACGTACGTTCGACACGCTTCCACATCACCCCTCGTACAAACTCACACCTCCCTGTCCCCTCTTGTCCCCAATCACACACACACACCTCTTCTCCCCAATCACACACACACACCTCTTCTCCCCAATCACACACACACACACACACACACACCCCTCTTCTCCCCAATCACACACACACACACACACCCTCTTCTCCCCAATAACACACACACCACACACACACCTCTTTCTCCCCAATAACACACACACACACACACACACACCTCTTCTCCCCAATAACACACACCACACACACACAACACCTCTTCTCCCCAATCACACACACACACCACACCACACCTCTTCTCCCCAATCACACACACACACACACACCTCTTCTCCCCAATCACACACACACACACACCACCTCTTCTCCCCAATCACACACACACACACACCTCTTCTCCCAATCACACACACACACCTCTTCTCCCCAATCACACACACACACCTCTTCTCCCCAATCACACACACACACACACCTCTTCTCCCCAATCACACACACAACACACACCCTCTTCTCCCCAATCACACACACACACACACACCTCTTCTCCCCAATCACACACACACACACACCACCTCTTCTCCCAATCACACCACACACCCACCACACCTCTTCTCCCCAATCACACACACACACCTTCTCCCCAATCACACAACACACACACACACAGCCTCTTCTCCCAATCACACACACCTCTTCTCTCCAATCAACACACACCTGTCCTCTTTCTCCCCAATCACACACACACCTCTTCTCCCCAATCACACACCACACCTCTTCTCCCCAATCACACACACACCTCTTCTCCCCAATCACACACACACACCTCTTCTCCCCAATCACACACACACACACACCTCTTCTCCCCAATCACACACACACACACCTCTTCTCCCCAATCACACACACACACACACACACACCTCTTCTCCCCAATCACACACACACACCTCTTCTCCCCAATCACACACACACACCTCTTCTCCCCAATCACACACACACACACCCCTCTTCTCCCCAATCACACACACACACACACCTCTTCTCCCCAATCACACACACACACACACCCTCTTCTCCCCAATCACACACACACACCTCTTCTCCCCAATCACACACACACAACCTCTTCTCCCCAATCACACACACACACACCTCTTCTCCCCAATCACACACACACAACCTCTTCTCCCCAATCACACACACACACCTCTTCTCCCCAATCACACACACACACACCTCTTCTCCCCAAACACACACACACACACACACACCTCTTCTCCCCAAACACACACACACACACCTCTTCTCCCCAATCACACACACACACCTCTTCTCCCCACACACACACCTCTTCTCCCCACACACACACCTCTTCTCCCCAATCACACACACACACACCTCTTCTCCCCAATCACACACACACACACACCTCTTCTCCCCAATCACACACCTCTTCTCCCCAATCTCACACACACACACACACACACCTCTTCTCCCCAATCACACACACCACCACCTCTTCTCCCCAATCACACAACACACAACCTCTTCTCCCCAATCACACACACACACACCTCTTCTCCCCAATCACACACACCTCTTCTCCCCAATCACACACACACACACCTCTTCTCCCCAATCACACACACACACACCTCTTCTCCCCAATCACACACACACACACCTCTTCTCCCCAATCACACACACACACACACACACACACACACCTCTTCTCCCCAATCACACACACACACCTCTTCTCCCCAATCACACACACACACCTCTTCTCCCCAATCACACACACACACCTCTTCTCCCCAATCACACACACACACCTCTTCTCCCCAATCACACACACACACCTCTTCTCCCAATCACACACACACCTCTTCTCCCCAATCACACACACCACACCTCTTCTCCCCAATCACACACACACCTCTTTCTCCCCAATCACACACACACCTCTTCTCCCCAATCACACACACACACACACACACCTCTCTCCCCAATCACAACACACACCTCTTCTCCCCAATCACACACACACCTCCTTCTCCCCAATCACACACACACCTCTTCTCCCCAATCACACACACACACACACACAACCTCTTCTCCCCAATCACACACACACCTCTTCTCCCCAATCACACACACACCTCTTCTCCCCAATCACACACCACACACACACCTCTTCTCCCCAATCACACACACACACACCTCTTCTCCCCAATCACACACACACACCTCTTCTCCCCAATCACACACACACACCTCTTCTCCCCAATCACACACACCTCTTCTCCCCAATCACACACACACATACACACACACACAACCTCTTCTCCCCAATCACACACACACACACACACACACACCTCTTCTCCCCAATCACACACACACACACACACACACCTCTTCTCCCCAATCACACAACAACACACACACCACACCTCTTCTCCCCAATCACACACACACACACACACACCTCTTCTCCCAATCACACACCTCTTCTCCCCAATCAACACACCTCTTCTCCCCAATCACACACACACACACACACACACACACACCTCTTCTCCCCAATCACACACACCTCTTCTCCCCAATCACACACACACACACACCTCTTCTCCCCAATCACACACACACACACACCTCTTCTCCCCAATCACACACACACACCTCTTCTCCCCAATCACACACACACCACCTCTTCTTCCCCAATCACACACACCTCGACCTCTTCTCCCCAATCACACACACACACACACACCTCTTCTCCCCAATCACACACACACACACACACACCTCTTCTCCCCAATCACACACACACACACACCTCTTCTCCCCAATCACACACACACACACCTCTTCTCCCCAATCACACACACACACACACACCTCTTCTCCCCAATACACACACACACACACACCTCTTCTCCCCAATCACACACACACACACACCTCTTCTCCCCAATCACACACACACACACACACCTCTTCTCCCCAATCACACACACACACACACCTCTTCTCCCCAATCACACACACACACACCTCTTCTCCCCAATCACACACACACACACCTCTTCTCCCCAATCACACACACACACACACACCTCTTCTCCCCAATCACACACACACACACCTCTTCTCCCCAATCACACACACACACACCTCTTCTCCCCAATCACACCACACACACACACCTCTTCCCCAATCACACACACACACACACACACACACACACCTCTTCTCCCCAATCACACACACACATACCTCTTCTCCCCAATCACACACACCTCTTCTCCCCAATCACACACACACCTCTTCTCCCCAATCACACACACACCTCTTCTCCCCAATCACACACACACACCACCTCTCTCCCCAATCACACACACACCTCTTCTCCCCAATCACACACACACACCTCTTCTCCCCAATCACACACACACACACACACCTCTTCTCCCCAATCACACACACACACACACACCTCTTCTCCCCAAATCACACACACCTCTTCTCCCCAATCACACACACACACCTGCTCCCCCAATCACACACACACACACACACACCTCTTCTCCCCAAACACACACACACCTCTTCTCCCCAAACACACACACACACCTCTTCTCCCCCAATCACCACACACACACCTCTTCTCCCCAATCACACACACACACACCTCTTCTCCCCAATCACACACACCTCCGTCACCTCTTCTCCCCAATCACACACACACACACCTCTTCTCCCCAATCACACACACACCACACCTTCTCTCCCCAATCACACACACACACACCCTCTTCTCCCCAATCACACACACACACACACACCTCTTCTCCCCAATCACACACACACACACACCTCTTCTCCCAATCACACACACACACACACCTCTTCTCCCCAAACACACCTCTTCTCCCCAATCACACAACCACACACAACCTCTTCTCCCCAATCACACACACACACACACACCTCTTCTCCCCAATCACACACACACACACACCTCTTCTCCCCAATCACACCACACACACACACACACCTCTTCTCCCAATCACACACACACACACAACTCTTCTCCCCATCACACACACACGCACACCTCTTTCTCCCCAATCACACACTCTCACACACACCTACTCTTCTCCCCAATCACACACACACACACACACACCTCTTCTCCCCAATCACAACACACACACACACCACCTCTTCTCCCCAATCACACACACACACACACACCTCTTCTCCCCAATCACACACACACACACACCTCTTCTCCCCAATCACACACACACACACACACACACCTTCTTCTCCCCAATCACACACACACACACACACCTCTTCTCCCCAATC